>JBCJKH010057504.1:374-37570 GCA_039877255.1 Loriculus beryllinus | reverse complement strand
GGGGGGGGGGAGCCCTATTTTTACTTTTCAATTGAATTAAGTTGTTTTGTTGGTTTGTTGGGGTTTTTTGTTGGTTTTGGGTTTTTTGTTGTTGTTTGTTTGCTTTGTTTTTGTGGTTTTGGGGGGCCTTTGGGGGGTGTTTGTTTTTTTGTTTGTTGTTGTTGTTTGGGTTTTGTTTTTTTAAAATCCAGAGTGTGTGAGTTAAAGGGAAATCAAGGGAGCTGTGATTCACTGCAGACAGGAACCAGGTGAAGTTCCTCTACTTGCTCATTCTAGATCCTGTCAATTCTTCTCTATTTTGGTCCTGAATCTGTTTTGAAAGTTTATTGAGTCATATATTAGGTATGTATGTACATTTTATCCTATAGATTTTAAAGTTTAAAAGGCTAATTTCATCACTTCTGGTCCATGTGTGCAGAGAAGTGAGAAACAAAAACTAAATGTGTTCTTTAGCCAGGTACTGATGATTTGGTATGTATTAGTAAACACCTGTGTTATACTGATTCAGAAATGTTCTGTGGACAAAATTTATCATAAATGTTTCTGCTGACATACAAAATACCCCTGTGCAGGTGAAGCTTCCCTGGTTTCCCAACTAATGTATTTGTTTATATTTAACATGCTTGTCTCCTGAAGACAACCCATCAAAACTGTCACAGTGATTTTATTAGGAACATGGAAAAAAACCACTGTGAATGCTAAAATACATCTCTCAAGCTATGTGAATTTTAGTATTACACCAAGAAATATATATAATATTTAATGGAAACAGAGATGTGTTGGATCTTGTGAGTGTAGATCAGCATCATGTGTGAAATCTAAATAGTATTACTATTGCTACTGCATTTTTAGTAGTTTTAGGAAATAATACTACCGGGCTTAGTTGTTTAGTTTTATATCTGATTAGAAATATATATTGTGTGTGTGCATGTTTTTTGGGGTTTTTTTTAAGTTTTAATAAGTGAAAGGAAATAGGATGCATTAATTAAGGCACGAGTCTGAACTTGAGAAACCACAGTTAATTTGTGACACCCGGGAATTTCCAGTGTGATATTCTCATGTCTTGACCTTATCTCTCACATCATGACAGAGCTTGTGGGTTTTTTTGTTTCTACTTGGAAATACGCCTGCTTCTAAAATATTCTTTATCGTTTGTATTTTCTCTAAAATAGTAGGCTGCGAAATTGCTCATCCAGGCAGAAAACAAAATGGCTAGGAGGGCACGTATATTCTTTACAAAAGAATATTTAATTGTCACATAAAGTTACCATTTAAGTGAGCTGTATATAGACTGATCAGTATATTAGCAAAATACTGACATTATGTAGGGTTCAGTTGAAGTCCATTCCCAAGGTCATGTCAATCTGTATGCATGCAAGAATTTGTTCAGATCAGGCTTAATTTATGACTTCTCTTCAGCAAAAAGAATTACTAAAATGTTTATCCAGCATCACCAAGAAAAACACTGTGTTGAAGGAGAAAAACAAGCCTAAGTTTCCTCTGCTGTCTTGAAACTTGACTTGCCTCATGGGGCTTCAATTGAGAATTTTGGAATCTAAATATCTCAAGTGGTGCTGAAAAGCAACTCCATGACCAGTGCTAATGTATTCTTTCCCTCAGCCATTGCTTTGCCCAGCTCCAAGTCCATCAGTGTTTTGCTTTGAGGTGCCTGTGGGTCATTCCTTTTAGTGCATCTTGACCAGCTCTTCCCTAGACATCTTCTGTGTGCAAAATAATTTCCAAGAGTTTACAGCCTATGAAATCTTGCCAGAATGTTGGAATGTCATGGTGGTGTTCTCCTGCTGTATCTGTTCTATAGGAGCAAAACCAAAGTTTATGGGAAGCCTGAATATCATGGCTGTCCTACCTTCTTTCACACTGTGTTGGTTCATTCTGTCTGATTTTTGCTTCAGTAGCAGAGTCCTGCAAGCTGAGGCAGGGATAGAGGGGGCAGTCACCCTCTATATTTATGCACTTCTCTTGAAAGAGTCAGCTTCATAACTTAGGCACCAGAAGTTAAGATATTTTCTTCATCAGCTAAATGGGAGCATCACCTCTTAATGTAGGTGCACAATATTCTGCCATCTTCAGTGTCAGCTACTTTTAAATGAGTCAAAATTGGTTTTATCCAGACTTTTTGTAAATGGACATGTGAACAGAACATCAGGGTAGCTGTGGATACATGTGATCCAGCACATGGTACTGAGCTATTCTGAGAGTTGGTTTCTTGGGCACCCAAAGCATAAGGGGCAGAATGTGCGACCACAATTCTGGTGACATTCTTCTGTCTTGTCACAAAAACTCAGACAAAATAAACCTTGGTTGAAGCTCCTTAAACTTTGTAAGTGTGCCAGGCTGCTAGAAGCACAGCTCAAAGTCCACATGCGAAAGCATAGGACATATTTAGTAAAGAGTGGAGAGATCTGGACGCAGGACTCTCCTTTGACCTTACTGGTAACTTAAAACCACTTTTGATAGTGGCTGGAGTTTTTCCCCGAGGCTTTTTTTCGCAATCCTGACCAACCCCTGTAGACTGATGCTCTTTTTCTCATCTACTTTCATTCCTCCCTTGTCTCATTTTGCCAGCAGGACCTCCTTGGCAAGGGGAGCTGGATAAGCTATCTGCTCTCTGATTATCAGGAAGTCAGTGCTGAATGACGTAAGGCACAACCTGTTCCCCCAGAGGATCTTCATATTATCTCAAGAATGTGCAGCTTCGGCTGCAACTGACAGTCAAATCCAGAAGACAGAAATCTGAGTCTTTATTCTATCAGTTTATGTAATTTATAGATATCCAACCAACAGGAAAAAAAAAACCCATAGTAAGTACATTTTCTTCCTGCTCAAATGCTCAGTGATTAAATATCTGTGCTGGGGAGAAGAGTTACACAAAGGTCTCAGAGCTTCAGAGCAAGATAAACAGCGTATTCTCACCAGTTAAGAGGAGATAACATGGACCACCAACAAAGGAAGGGAACTATGCTTCCCTTATTTGGCAATATCTGGGACATTGAGCCAAGAGGGAGAGAGGGCATTTATAGGGAAGAGGTAGAAGAACATTTCCTCCCTCTAGAGTATAAAAAATAAAATACCTTTAAGTTTAATAATTTAGTGAATAACCCTGATTTGTATACCCAGATGTTCTGAACAATGTCCATCTGTATATTCATCTGGATTTGCAAAGGTGGTGAAATGGAACTGTGTGTCCCACTGAAGTTAATGTAATTTGTTTATCCAACTCTTTTTAGCTGTGCTTCAAAACCCATCAGTTAGTTTTCTTTTTCTAATGAAGGCTGGAATTTGATTTCAAAAGTTTTTGTGAACTTCACTCTATTTTCTTTTTTGGAATTTTTTCTGGAATTTGGGTTGAGGTTTTGTTTTTTTGTTTTTTTTTTTTTGATTGGGTCCCCCCACTCCCAGTTTGGTTTGGGTTTTTTTTTGTTTGAGGGGTTTGTGTGTGTGTGTGTGTTTTGGGTTTTTTTGTTTTCTTCTGTAGGAAGCTGTGCTCAGAGGCAGCTGCTTTGATTTACTGTGATTCATGTGACTTTTGCATGAATTTCATCTTGGCAATGAAATCCAGATTGAGTTGAAATTCCTGTAGCTTTGCTGAAGCCTTCCCAGTGAGCCGTAATCAGGTGGATATTTCTGCAAACTATTTTAAATGTTTGGAAAGATTCTCAGTGGCAAAACTGGTTGTGCAAATATCCAGATGGTATTTTGCCCTTGTTCCATATGGGACTGCTAATTGCACAGGGAGATTTTTCAGCTCAGTAGTAGTGACTTGGTACAGACATGATAGATCAGGGTGGTTTTTTTTAACATTCTTGTCATTTGACAGGCATGGGAGGGCACTGATAACATCAGGTCAGCCTCTTGCTTTCATATTGTAGGAATTTAGCACCTGATATTTGTTAAATGTTCTGTTTAATGTAATTCTAGCTCATATACAGTTCATTATTCAGGTTTGACTGCAAAACAGTTTAGGCTGGAATTAGTAAATTGATTGTTGTCTGTCACAACGGAACAAAGTTATTTCTGTTTTGCTATCAGTTTAGGTGTTTGAGTTGGTTTAAAGAGTGGATTGGAAGCTCTTAGTCTTCCCCATCTCTGAGTGGAAAGAAAAAAATGTTCCTTGATTTCCTGTATTACTGTCATCTCCTCCACCAGTCATTGCAATCTGATTATCTCATAGTTTTCATCTTGAAAAAAAGAGATCAATAATTTGCATTGCTAACAAAAAAGCTAGGTTGAGGTTCGTTCAAAAAGTGTTGTGGCTGTGCAGCCAGCCAGTAGGTTGACACTGGAAAATCCATCATACTGTTGTAGCACACTCAGTGGCTTTACAAGGTTCATTGCCAAAGAGGTTGTTAGTTTTGGCTGAGGAGCTCTATTTAATCCCAACTGAGTTTGGAGGTCCTATGGAGTCTGTTTTGGCTCTGCTGTCTGATTGTTTTTCTGTGCAAATATGCAGTTTTGCAGGTTATTTTGATAGGTTTGTGTTTGATCAGGAAAATGCTGTTATTGTGCATAATGGGCAGATTAGCAAAGGCTTTTTATTGTCCTTTTTTTGTATTCTCACAATTTTGAAGGTCAAGACAAGCTAAGTTTTATTTGGGTTCAATACTGATACAGTTGTCCCCCTGTACTGGAGATAGTACTTCAGAGAAAATTATTTCCAGTCATCATGGGACAGCAGTTACCCTAGACTGGTGACACTGGAGACTTGTCAAATTCTGTGTTTGATAGGGATTGTGCTTTCCACCTCAGTTCTTAGAGGGTGCGAGGGTCACCTCTGCCATGGAAGGATCTGCTGTGTCTGTCTCAGGAGTGACGCCAAAGAGTGATGGAGAAAAAAGCATGCCCATGCTAGCTGC
The DNA here is from genome assembly GCA_039877255.1 of Loriculus beryllinus. Classification (NCBI taxonomy): domain Eukaryota; kingdom Metazoa; phylum Chordata; class Aves; order Psittaciformes; family Psittacidae; genus Loriculus; species Loriculus beryllinus. The sequence continues at coordinate 32,696 of JBCJKH010057504.1, read as the reverse complement.
TGCTTCTCAGGCTTGTGGTGAGATGCAGTGGGAGCCATCAGTGACCCAGTTTGGAAGAGAAGGCTGTAATTTTTGTTGCTGTCAAACTTGTGTTTTTCATCAGTGTAAGGAGAAGTTATGAGACTCCTTTCACTGTTCATATTCGTAGTGCTCAGGCTCTTGCTTTTGCCTAGCAGCTGAGAGTCAGTTGCCATGATTGAAGGGAGCCTTTTCTTTCCAAGAGGAAATCTAGCCTCTGTAAATGCCAGATGATGACATTTCACAGCTGGCATCAGACATCCTTTTGAGTCGCTATTGAGGCCTTTTACATTTTAAGAAGTGTGGGTTTCTTGGCCCCCCAGTTGGGCATCCCCTCCTCCTGCCTTGGGCTGGAGAAACCTTTAGGGCTTTTATGACCGTGTGACTTGTGACAGCCTGGAGTAATGATAATAGTAAGGTGGTGGTCCTTGTGAAAGTTACTTCTCCTTTTGGATGATCAGACTGAGAGGTCTGACAGAGGCTGCCATGTCAGGTTGTACCCTAGCTCTTGAATACTAATGAAGGCTGGACAGGCAATCACAAGGAATGAGGAGAACGAAGAAGGGGGGAAGATGAAGCAATACAAAAATACATGAAAGAAATTAAGGGTAAGGCATCCCAATTATAGAAAATTGAGACAGTTTTGAGAAACTTCATTGTGTCTAGGAAAAGATTGGTGTCTGCTGGCAAAGTTTGTAGTGGGAATGAAGCATCAGACTTTCATCTGGAAAGGGAGTCAGGAGCTCCAGAAGAATTTTAGGAGGGCCTTTCAGTCTCCTTGTCAAATAAAAAATTCTTATTGTTAGAAATGAAAGGCTCTAATGACACAAGAATAGGCAGAAAACTGTTTTGCAAAGTTACATATCCAAGCAAATCAGAAATGACAGACAAAAGACAGTCAAGAAAGAAGAGAGGTAATATTTTTTAAAAAATGAAGAAAACCAAATTATTTCACTTACATTGTAACAGTTCTCTCAGCTGTCCTTAGGTACCTTCCTGCACCTTAAACAAGGTGCATGAAGAAATGATGATTGATTAAAATAATTCCATATTTGAAAGGATTGAAGGGTTTTGGTGAGCTGCAGTATGCTTACAGGGTAGTGGTATCTAATGCTCGTATAGAAGGGATGAGACTAGAGAAGAACAACTTATTTTCAGTCTGTTTGATCTGACTGGTGGCATTGAGCTGCTGCCATTTCTGGTGCAAATTCAGCATGCAACCCGCGGAGCAGTGCAGTGGGGCCAAAAGGTGAGCCTTTTCTAAGTCTGGGATCAAAAGAGTAACATCTAAATCTACCTGGAGAGGCTCAAGAATTTTAGCCGCAAAGGTTCAACCGTGTTAATAGCTGTCACACATATGCGTGTTTCTCAGAATATGGAGGCATTACCACACATCGTATCTCCACCTCTTTCACACATGTAGATGCTCGCCTGCTTGCTCAAACAGGAGTGTTGTCTATGCCAGCATAACTTAGAAGCATGCTTCAAAATTGCAACCTGTAGCATTTAAATTATGCTAGTAAAAATCAGTGGAATTATAAATAATTAGTTTTGGTTATCTCCTGTTGTATGATTCAGCTATGCTATTTTTAAAAGCGTATCGACAAGAAGATAGAGGGGTGGCCGCTGCCTGCCAGCCCTTGTTTACTTGCAAAGCTTTTGCTGTCTTCTCAAACCCACATAGCTTGTGGGCTGTGCCTAGAGGATAGCAGAAGGGAAGCTGCTGAAAATAAAGTAAAAATATTTTGACACAGAAGATAAGCTTAACCAAGTCAAAAGTACAAAAGAGAGCACTCCAGGAAGAGGTCCTGTGTGTAAGCAGTTTGTTATTCCATCACATTCAGCTTGGGCTTTCTCTGTTTCTTTGGGTTATGTCATTGTTTAGTTTGGTTTTCCTTCAAAACCAGCCAGCTGCAGCCATATGCAGTGCATTGCATCTGTTATCTTCTTGGAGAGATGTACAAAGTGCTTTTTTAAGATGTAAAATGTATGTGATAGAGATGGGGGGTTGCTGTATTTAACTAAGAAAGCCCTTTTCTGCCTTCTGATGGACCAACTGTGTTCACAGTAGGAATTCACTCAGATCTTTAGCCAATAAAGTAGGAGTTTTTATTGCTGTCTTTCTGCAGTAGCAGCAAAGAAGCAGAGAATAACAAACCCAATATGTCACTTACACTCCATTTGTCCCTTGCATCCAACATTTCATTTCCCTTATAGGTTACTACTGATCTTATTTGACTTGCTTCATCCCAACTGAAAATATACATCAAAACAATATTGGGGGGCAGGGAGGATTGAATGTACTTACATTTATTTGTAAAACACATTTTAGCAGAAGTGACTTCATTACATGTATCTGAGTGCTTCCATAACTGCTTGATGTGAAAACATCTAATGCTTATCCATGTGATAGTGAGCATGTACTGTTTAAGAAGTATGGCTTGAAGCAGGGCAGACTATATGATGTGAATTCGCACTCCAGGTATTTTAGAGTATCCTGCCCAAACAGCAGAATACTGAAGCAGCCAAGGTAAAACTCACAGGTTAAATGATATGGACTATGGCCAGGACATCTCTGAAATACGTGATTAAATTCATGCCTAAATTACAGTGGTGTTAATGCAAACGCTTCATTTGCTTTAAGTCTAAGTGAGTCAGGATGCCTAGAGATTTATTTTCTTTTAAATTACTTGAGATCTGGAAATGTAAGTTTCTTGGGTTTGTCCAGGGTTTTGTTTTGTTTGCCTTCTGTTGTTTAGGGAGTGGCTTGATTTTTTTTGCTACCTACATATGATTTGTTCTTTAAGGTCAAACACTGAAAGATAAGTTTATAGACAACAAATAAGGCATTTTAGCAGAAGAATTCAGATAGCAACAGTGGGAATTTTTTTAGAAATGAAAACCTTCTGTGAGATGCTCATGCCCAGCATTTTTTTAAGAATTAGAACATGTTTCAAGAATTGAATCTTTTCTTGAAGTTGGATGACATCTATCTCTTTATCTTGGGCATGGAGCTGCAGTCTTGTTTATTGTTGGGGTTTTTTTAACTGTTATGTAATTAGCAGAAATAATTAATATTTAGAAATCTCATCTGGGTTTTTTAGGGTTAATTAATATTCTTCCTTAGTATATTATATTTTAGCATGTTGTGGTTGACTGTTTTGAATCTAAATATTTCTGTGTCAAAGGGCTGCCCATTTTGTCCATTCTGGAAGTGGTGCCAAGAAATGTTGCATAGGACATCATGTGTTCACTGTGATGCTGGATTTGCTCTTCCCAGTATTACATCTGTAGCCAGCACATAGCCCTACAGTTTATCCTTGACCGTGCCCTGCCCTGTGCTGCCTCCCTGGCAAACTGTAAAGATGCATCAAACTGAATAAGGCAGGAATCTAGGTCTAATTTTATTCAATATTTTCATTAGGAACTTGAAGGATGAATCAGGATTGATGCCTATTAAATTATAGTCCATATCAGCTCTGATACAGTTGAGAGTGCTTGGTGGATTAAGGGGGAGGGAAGGAGGACGAGACAGGAGGAGAGCTCAAATCACCTTGAAAGAAAATGATCATGACTTTGAGCTAAGTACTACGTTGGAGCCAGTCCTTCCCAAACCTGTTTTTGTTTTTTACTATATGGTAGTTCTTCCCAATAGTTCTGGGAGGTGTATTAAGCTACAAAAAGCACGATTCAAGTTACTCTGTAGACAAAGAGTAACAACAGTTGCTCCTTGGTGCTGCTAGGGCCTGGGATGGAGTATGGTGGCCAGGGCTGATACCTCATCTTCAGGAGGATGGAGACCAATATGAAAAACGTTCCGGAGGACAGCAGTAAGCAGAATCTGTGATCTGATAAATAGAGGTATGAAAGAAATGAGCTTGCTTTGTACAAAAATAATAAATGCCTTCAAGTAGGTGAAAGGTTGGTGGTGAACAAAGAAAGTGGTGATGAGCTCAGCAGTGGTGAATGTGCAGGAAAGAAGTAGTAATTTATGGTGTAGCAGGGAAAGCTGAGATAATCTGCCCAGTGATGAGGGAAGTTAGATGTTGTGGTAGATTGCTTAGCCAAGGAAGTTTTGAGATTGTCATGGTCTCAGGATGGGAGATTTTTGTTTGTTTGATTGTTTTGTTTTGTTTTTCTTAAAATGGGCTAGGCAGACATCCCTAAGGAATGGTTTAGGTATAGATGATTATGTTTCAGTGTAGGAGGATGAACTCCATGACTGTGTCACATCCCCTCCGGTCTTGCTTTCTGTGACTCAGCTGCAGTGTGGAATCTGCAGGTTTAGGTTTGTTCCTGCACAAAGAGCTTTTAATACATATTTCTATAATTCTCTGAAATTAAAGTCTATATGTGTTTTTCTTTGTGTCTGAAGTTTTAACACTGGCAGGCAGTTCTCAAAGGAGCTGGACTGTGTACTGAAGGATTCATTTTCTTGAGTATTGTAGGTTGTACAGTACGTGACTGATAAAAGATCTTTCCTAGCATTAAGGGCAGTCACAGCCCAAATAAATCTGGAACAAATTCTGAGAAAGCATGTCATGTTATGACTGGCATATCTGTGAGTGTGGAGTTCTGCTTGAGAATTAGACTAAAAGTTTGCAAAGTGCTAGTGCTGATGTCACTCCCTTGGAATTGAAAGGCTTTTGAAACAGTAAATATTTCTGTGGCCAGAAGCTAAGTCTTGAGCCGGACCTTTTCCTCTCTGTGAAGGAAAGAATGCAGAGCAAATCTAAAATGTGTATTTGCAATGGGAAAATCTTAATTAGTTTAGAGCTTTTAGCTATTTCAAAAGCATTTACATACACAGCTGCTGTTCATGCAAATATAAAAACTCATGGAAACTTCAAACTCACCTTGAAATGACAAGTAATTTTTTTCCTGTTTTTTAAAGCTGTGCTTGGTGTTCAAAAGTATGGTTGGAAAGGACTGAAAATCATATTTGTACTCTACGTGCAGAAAGGAACATAGACACAGGCTAATGGAAGCATATAATAAAAGGCTTTAGTTCAGAATGACTTAACATTGAAACCTTATTAGCACCAAACAGCTGCTAGGAAAAGATTTGAATTTTAGGGGCATTTATTCTTGCTTTTGTCTGTGGAGTTTTGGTTACGACCCAAAACTGTGAAGAAAGAGAGATGACCAAAATGCAAACTTAGATGTTCAGATTTTATAGCTGGCTTCTCTGCTACGAAAGATTTATCTGAAATACTGCATCCAAATAACCCACAAGGACTTAGAACCTAATTCTGTAGCTAGGGACAGTTATAATAGCTTTTAGACACTGAGATCTACAGGATAACTGAGATTTTTGTAGTGTCCCTTAGAGGACCCCATTGAGCATTCACAAGGAATTCATCCCCACCCCCAGCTTCCTCCTAGTTGGAAGAGGTTTACCATGACAGATGTGGGGAACAGATGTTGAGAGGAAAAGTTATAATGAGACAATGACCTGAAGTATTAGCTGGGCTCTTCCTTTATGTGACTGAACTTGTGTTCCCGATGGCAAAGGAGGAAAGCAGCATGTATCCACTGCTTATTTCTGTAAGCTCCAGTGTTAATGTTGGGAGGGTTGACATACAGAGCTTTTATGTGTTCATGTCAGATACTCTGTGCTCAGCTGAGGATGAGAGAGGAAGGGACAAAGATTTAAAAGCAAATGAGCTGTGTGTTATTCAAGGACAGTTAGCACGAAGTGGGTGAATCATGCTCAGCCACCCACCACCTTTCCTGGACAGCTGTAGGTAGTTTTTTCTGAATTTTAGTCTCCTGTTTTACATAAGGATTTCCTCTTTCCTTCTTCCTGTTCTTTCCCATCTCTTCACCACTGCACCTGTGATGTCTGGGAGATGTTCATGTTCCTTGTCCCTAACTGCTCTGGTGAGCTAATCTAGTAGAAGAGTCCTCAGTGGCTGATGAGTAACAACAATAGTGAGCTAAGAAAAAGGGCCTTTCACCACTTCTGTAGTATCAGCATAGAGCATATAAGATTTTTTATTCCTACCCCCCATCCCCCCTCATGCTTTTCTATTTCAGGAGGATTTCAGGTTTTTATTGGCTTGGGAGAAAGATGTTGAGCTTCATATTTAACCTGTTATGAGAGGGGTTGGCAGGTAAGACTACTGGGGAGGGACTCAGAACATGTCCTGTTCACTTTAGCTTAGTTTAGATCAGGAGGCTATGAATAATTATATTTATTACCAAAAGCAGATCAACCATCCATAGAAGCCTGAGAATTTTTTCTAGCTCTTGAAATGAGAAACTAAGTATTTGAAATACTATAATAAGGTGACAACTCTGTAAACTACTTTGTCAAAAAAGGTTGGCTTCAGTTTTATTAACAAGTTTTTCCATGGGTCAGTTTTGCGCTGTTTTTTTCCTGGTTTTTAGAGGTTGGGCGTGATAACCTCTCTTGAGGTCCCCGTCCAACCTGAGCTATTAACTGGTGTTATTATAGACATCATTCATGTATATATACTGCTTCCTGTATTTAATTATACATTTATTTTCATCGGGCGTTGCCTATTCATGGTGGGTTTTGTTTCAAATTCAGTGGGAAGCTCAAAGTCATACACTGTCCTTTGCATACAGCTGTTCTTTCTTTGCTGTTTTTCTTGTAAAATAATTCATGGCATTAGCAAATCAGCAGCACAGGTTACATCGGCCCTATAGGTGTGAAGAGGTTGGAGTGTGCTGCATGTGCAAGTGACCACAAGGGAGGTTTAGCACGGGGGATATCTGGCATAGTTGGTCAGCATATCTGCAACATCTGACCCATATTATTCTTTAGAGAATGTGGTGAAGCACCCCTTCATATATGTATATATGTTATTTATCAACTTCAATTCCATTCTTAATTTATTTGCACTCACAGTGTCCCCTTAGGTCTGTGTATGTCCACTCACTCTTTCACTGTCCCCAAAATCTTTGAGGACATTTCTCTTCTTCCACTTCAAGATTATCTAAATAAACTCTTTGTGACATAAATGTCCAAATTGTCTGCATAAATGTCCATGTACTCTTAATAACCCCAGATTTCAGTCTGTCTGGTACTCAGAGCCTTTTCCTTTTGAATAAGCCACATATTTGGGGAGCTAATATAAAAGATACCCTTTGTAGGACTTTTCGTTGAGGAGTCTGATTAAAGTACATTATTATTATTGTTATTATTATTGGTTTTATTATTGGGTTTATTATTATTTATTTGCTGAGTATATCTAACTCCCTTAGGTCTTAAAGGTCAGTTCCTGTATTCGGAGCATTTTGAACCCTCAGCCTTGACCTGTGAGGGTCAGAGGACTTAGTTACTGTACAAAGCAATCATTTTTCATGGGAGCTGGAGGTGAGATTTCTTTGGGCTTCAGGGTCTATTTTCCTCCCCTGCTTAGTGTAGCAGAGATAGCATCCTTGCTAGAAAGCAGAGAGAGGAAAGAAAATTCAGTCCACATGTTTGGGATTTAACATCGAGAGTGATTCACGTTTAGCTTCTGGGGATTGTAATTAGGGGTGACATAATAACCATAAACTTTCAGTGAAATAGTAGCAGCATTTTTGTTATGCTCTATAGCTGCAAAAGCTGCTTCTGATTAACATCCCTTTGAGATAAGCCTACAGGACCTCCACAGTTTTCAGATCTGGATCCAGGCTCTTGTGGCACAGTCCTACTTCTGTACTGATGCTAAAGGGAACCCTGAATTCTGAAGCACCCCAGACTTTAGTAACATTTTCACTTGGATCAGCATGTCAAGCTTTCCCTTTGCCATTTTAGACCATCTGTGTAGTTTTCAAGTCAGTATTATTATACTGCCTAAATCCTGCCAGTTTATACACTTGATAATACACTCTAGGGTTATCTAATGTGGAAAAAACCCAATCATGCTATCCTCCTCTTCTCCTGAATTATTACTAATCCTTTTCCAAGTGGCTGAGACTAAAAGGAGTCCAGGAGTGCATGAAGCAGGAGATTTGTCATTCCCACTCGACACCAAGGTGCATTCTTGCAGAGAGAGATGGGCATTTACACTGGAGTTCTGCCATCAGCGTTCAGCCAATTCTAGTTTTTGGCAGCCAAGCACATGGAATTTTGAAAAAGATGTACTTTTTTAAAGGAGGTCACAGACAAAAATAAAGACACATTCTTGGGCTACGAGAAGTAGGTCAGGCTTTGGGGGAATCATTTATGAAAGCTGTTGACCTATCTTACCAGTTTTTCTTTATTTATGTTCTTTGCTTTCCATGCCAAATCTGTATGCTTTTTATAAAGAGCTCATTTTGCTTTAGGTATGATGTATTCTTCTGCTTTGGTGAGCAAACGTTTTACAATAACATTTTTTAAAAAAAGGGGTAAAAGAAGTGCAGAAAAAAATATTTTCCTAGTTTTCCATTAGAGGATACTGTAGTGGAAAGTGAGGCCTCTCTGTGCTGCGGTCCAAAAGGAATAAAGCTGCTTTGTGTCACCTCATTACTCTAAGCTGATGTTTCAATCCCAGTATCCAAAGACTTTGGCTGGGTGGACAGGTAGGATGGGGAAAAGGCTGATTTTATGGCTCAGACAATTACTTCTGCATCACCTTCTTTGCTCAATTAATCTGTCTATTTTAGGGGAAGCATTTTGCACCCTGTCCAGTGACAATGCTATGTAGCCCCTGCAAGTGCTGCTGTACCAGACACAAGGCTCAGGGAGGGAGGAGGAATTGCTGCTTGCTAGGCATATGAATTATCCTCACATGACTTTATTACTTCTAGAGTTGTGTGGTAGCTGTTAGGAGTTTTGAGCATTACACAGTAACAGCATTAAGAACAGGTAGCTGTAGGGTGGGTGCCAGGGCTTGGTGCAGGCACCCTGTGCCGCTTGACTGGGCTTCCTCAGTATGGGTTGAGGATGCTCATCTTCTCCCATGCTGTTGCTCTAGCAAGCAGGCGGATGGTATAGCACTGCAGCCAAAGGAGTAAGGGTGTGTTTGATTAACAATCAAGGACCAGGTTCAGCAGTAATGGAGCTGTAAAAACCCCTGGGTTGCTTCTATGGCTGAGCTTTGGAAACAGGATGGTTTTGCTCTGTGAAGGCAAATCCCAGTTAATAGCATTGTGGAGGACACCTCTACAAATAATCCCCCCTCTCTGAATATCTGCAACTACTGGAAGTTTAATTTCCTCCTTCTTCTATTTTAATTTTTTTTTAATATTAATCTATGTAACTGTGTAGCTTAAATTCATGAGAGCAAAACACCCGATGCGCATGTGCAGGTAATGTCTGTCACCTGTGTATGAATTCCTGAAGAATTACTGACATAGCTGGCATTTCTGTTTAATTTTGGTAATTTATTTTTCTTCCTATTTCTACATTCTCTCTTTTACAGAATTTGACTCAGAAACAAAAAGGGTTCAGGACATTCTTTCTGGAATGGAGAAACCACAGGTATGTGATCCCAAATTACCACACACGCATATAAAATAGTAAATATGAGAAGCTGCTTGTGTCACAACATACTGGTGATTTCACAGAGGATCACCTCTGAATTTTTTCATTAGTAGATTGTTGCTTCTGTATATATTTAACTCATTTTCCTAGGATATAAATTTGAAGCATCTCTTGTGCTTGTGGGCATTTGTGGGCTCTGTCCACTGCAGGACTGGCACCAGTTGTTTGTTTCTAGAGGACTGCTCCCAGAATTAATTTGGCTCCCCAATGTGGTGGGGAACCCAGTGCCCTGGGGTGATTTACATAGCTCTTCCCTGGGTTTGATTTTATTTGTCATGAGCAATTTATGTCTGTAATCATGATTAAATTAAGATAATTCTATTATTTAATGGCAATTACTATATTCTGTGTTTGTCTAAGCCATAAAAGCATGTGAATTGTAATGGAATTGAATCACCATGTAAATAACCATAATGCTGGGTATGACCACAGTCAGGTAAGGTTATTAATAAATCTGGTTGCAAGACCTTTGAATGTGATGGTTTTCTAGTTTGGTGTGTCAAATTAAAGGCAGAAGAGTATTGTGGATCTAAATGAACTGTTTAAACAAGCACTGGATGAAGCAGTCACGGGGCAGAGGGAGATGGTTGTGCTTTGCAAGTTTTATCTCTGTTGCTTTGTCTTTCTCTGCTGAGGTAGAAGGCTGGTAAACAAGCAAATTAAGAAAAACAGTTGGAAAGCTCATCTAAAGACTGATTCAACAGTGGATGATAGAAAGGTATTCTGCAGTTGGAGCATGAAAAGATATCTATTCATTGGATGCAGAAGCACCAGAGCCCAGGGAAATGCAGGCATGAGCATGGACTGAGTTTTATTTTTAGGTTCTGTTCTCTTGGATGCCTTTGTTCTGAATTAATACAAAAGATGGTTGGTCTTAAATTGCTCAGTCAGTAGGTGTTAGCATCTACAGTGTAGTAGTACCTACAGGAGCAGGTTCAAAGCCAGCCAGAATGCAAACCGGGCCTGCAGAGATGATAAATACCAGAAGACTACAGCTGGAGTTTCTGTTTGAAAGAAGTAAAATTGCTTTATTTATTGCAGAACAGGTGATAATACTAAGCTGAAGACTTGAGAGAAGAGTTTCTGGTAGATCAGAAGGGAAGAAAGTGCACTTAGAATTAGGCTAGTTTATTGTACAAAGTCAGTCAATACTTTTGTACTGAGAACTACCTAAATGTTTCTCAACTGGTAAAATGCCACAGCTAGGTGTCTTTGACAAAGATCTGGAGAGCTGATGTGAAAAATTAGTTATTTCATACTTATAGAGATAGGGAGAGAAGCTATTTGAGTAGTTTGCAGAATTCTGAGCTCTGCACAATTAGAATTATGGTAACCAAAGTGTTTAAAGCAGAGGAGAGAAAAGCAAAAAATAAACAAAAATATTTTTCCTTGAATAATGTTAAAAATAGGATATTTTTTAAATTTTAGTTTTTTAGTGTTTTGGGTTCCTTTAAATCTAAACCACAAGAAATTCTAGTTTCATATTAAGAACATTTAATGAGAAGATGCTGAGGATTATCTCTCTTTGACATTTGTGAGTAATTGGACTCACAGGAGTCTCCCAAACCATTAAGTGCTATGAATGATTATGTATGTGTGTAGTCAATATTACATCTGATAGAAATATATTATTTGTAAATTGTCTGCTGGGCTGTGTTTCTTGATGAGCCTTATGCATATATGAATGAAAAATAAAATTTTCAACAATGTATAGAAAAACAATTGTGTGGAAAGAAAGGCAACTGAAATGGAAGGACACAGAGCAGTAAGTTCGTGGCAGGTGAAGTGATGCTGTGCCTGCGGCACATGGCTTTGATGTCAGTGGTTTGGAAGCCATCTGAAAGGATTTATCCCCCTGAGCAACTCCTGTGAGAGAACCTGGAGCCACAGTATCACTTGGAGGTGTCTTTAATCAAGCTTCTCCAGGTACCTCTATGTGACAAAGTCTCTCTCACCTTTCAGAGTACAAACTAGACACATTTTTTAAATTATTAATTTATAAAAAGTCTGGTTTTTATGATAGATGTTGTTACTTGCTTGAGAGACATGCAACCAAACTGTAAATTTAATTGTATTTTTATCCCTTTGGCAGAAAAATATTTTAAAGAAGCCTTTTGCTTTTTTCCCCTATGTTTTTATTTAAAATATATTTTTAATTTGCTTTATCGCAGAGTAAGCAGTCTCTAAAACAAATACATCAGTGAGGAAAGGGAAACTTGATAATAATGGGTTTCTGAAGTGGCTGGGGGCAACATCGCTGCTTGTGACAGTGTGGCTGCCAAGGGCTTTGGGGGGGCGTCAGCTCCCATGGGGAAACATGGTCCACAGAGTTGGAGCTTGGGCATTAGTTTGACTCTCCAAAAGGCAGTTTGCTCCCACTGACTTGCTCTGCAGTGAAAGTCACATTTAATCATTAGGATTTTTGCCTAAAATTGCAGGATTAGAGCCACAGTTTAAGAGCAAAATCTAGACGTGATAATAACTGTGAATTCATTTGACCCACAAGTCTTTCATATGTTGCCCTCCAGGGAGTAAATGAATGTTGCTTGCAATGTAGTTCTCAGACATACAATAAAGCCCCAAACCACACGGTGCCTGTGAATGCTAGCCCAGAATTTGAAAGATAATGAAAGTTATACAGAAACATTGTTCATTACCTGAAAGACGGGAAGGGCCAATATTCATCAGTTTTGTAACCTTATTAAAGTAGTGCAGGAGCTGGATTCTTTCCCAGAGGCTTTTATAAAATAATTATTTACATCACTGAGTTTTGATACCATAGAAAGTAGGCATTATCTGTGTAAACTGAGAAGTTTTCAGAAACTAATTAACTGCACTTTTCACCAGACATAGAGAACTCCTTGTGGGAGAATCTTTTGTTAGGTCTCAGCTTAAAGGCCAAGCCAGTCCTGTTCAAAGCGAGCACAGCAATCCTGGGGACCGATGAGACAGCCTGGAAAAACAAGAAAATAGCACAAAGGTTTACCTGCCTAACCTGTGAAGAGGTGCTCTGGCCACTTGTATTTTGGTTGGATGGAATTAGGGCACCATTAATGAACACTTACATTTGCATGTTCAGTAATGCCATTGAGCTCACTATTGTGATGTTAGCTGTGCTATTCCTTACAGCATGGATAGGGCTGGTCCAGATCTGTTCAGTGTTTTTTCGTAAATGCTTGTTTTGCCAGGTGTAAGCAAGAAAAGTTTGAGTTAAAGGTACTGAGCCGGTTTTCCAGTGTTGGCTTGTTATTCTCAGATTATCGTAACCCTATTTTATTTCACTTAATTTTTCACAGCGTAATTACTGCTTACAGCTCCAGTTAGGAATTCCTTCATAAAGTTAAGTGATACCTTTGGCCATTAAATCAGATACTGGAAAGTTACGTTTTTGGCTGATAAACATGATACAGTATCGAGCCTGTTAGTTGGTGGGGAGCACACGTACACATAATCATAGAATCGTAGAATGGTTCCGGTTGGAAAAGACCTTAAGATCATCTTGTTTCAGCCCCTATGCCATGAGCAGGGATGCCTTACACTAGGCTGTGTTGCCCAAGGATATGTCCAGCGTGGCCTTGAACACTGCCAAGGATGGAGTATTTACCAGTTCTTTGAGCATCCTGTTCCAGTGTCTCACCACCCTCACAGTAAAGAACTTCTTCCTTATATCTAACCTGAATTTCCTTTGTTTAGATTTAAACCCATTTCCCCTTGTCCTGTCGTTACATTACCCCTTGTCCTATTATTACAGCTGGGAACAAATCCATTCCCAGTACTTGCACTGATGTGCACAGTATTATTCTGCTTCCTATAGAAGTATATAGATTTGCATTTTCTGACTATCATGCAGACCCCTCACTTGCTTTGCTACACTTGCTGTGTGTACTCAGTGCAGCTAAGAATTGTATTTAATGATTTCTGGTGTTTATTTTTAAACCTGTCCCAGCTGTTACTGTGTGCATACCACCACGAAGACAGGCCAGAAGCCATTCTGTATCAGTAAGAAGTTAATGGTATAGCTGGAAACGCTTATCAGCTGGGTTTGATCTTCTATAATCTGCACACTGACTTCAGAATAATAGTCTAACAGTTTCTAGCAGTTAGTTTGTAACATACTTTCTCTTGCTTTAAGAAAGCATAGAAGACCTAACTTTTTACAGATTTCTAAAGTTCATGAAAGGCCAGAGCTTTTGCCATATGCAGAATGTATACGTGTGTCCTTGTGAGTAGTTATAGAGAAAAACATTTCAATAGAACATTGGCAGGATATCATGCCTCCAGCTCCAAGTCTGTCTGAATTTATGAAAAACAATTATGCAAGCGCATTTCCATAATAAAAGAAACTGTGTGTTGATGGGCTGAGCTGGCGTAGTAATAATGTATGTTTAAAGAAAGGTGTGTTTGGGTCTTGCTATCCAGTTTTCTGATCAAAACATTGTTTACAATGTAGATTTCTAGCTCTAAGTATCTTTGTCACAATTTCATTCACATACATGTGCAAATACATATCTCAAAAATTTAACTTATCTGTCTTACTTAAATCATTCAGGATTCTTATATACTATCTAGTCCAGTATTGGTGTTCACTGGTCCAAGTTTATGAAGCAAACATTAATTTCATAGCATCAGAAAAAATGTGGTTAGAGCGAGAAATCACATGAAAACTCATACAAGAATTTGCATATTTAAAAAAATATGCTTGATACCACTTAAAACTTTTTGCCTTACAACTTGTTTTTCACATTAGGTTGAACAGGTTTTCTTTTCGGCAAGACTTGATTGTGCTGCTATAAATTAAAATCTTTAAGAGCATGGTGTTTGAGTTAAGATGAGAGATTTTGTGGTGTCACCTACTTGTCTGTCTGTTGAAAACAGATTTATTACTTGCTCAGAAGGAATTTGTGTGATACATGGCTATCACACACAACAGTTGTGGTGCTCTTCAGGTGGAAGCAGTGTGTTTTCACGTGAGAAGCTGTTCTATGATTCTATGATTCAGAAACTGGATTTGTAAACAAGCATTTCCTGAAAGCTGATGGCTCATATTTTATTACCAAATCATTTATGGGTAAGGTGTTTCAATTGTTCAAGAAAGGTGTAGGAAATGTGTAACTAAGCACCTGCATCATTTATCTTGCACCTTCTGAAATAACACTTTGCTCTGTGTGTTAGAGAAATCTGTTAAAATGATAGAACCACTGAAATTTGACCCATAGAAAAAATGGATAAAGAATATAAAACCTTGTGCGTTGATCCCTTCTCATGGAGGCTAGCTAAAAATATTTTCTTTGCATTTCCACTACAATTAAGAAAGAAGAATGTAGTTGTTTTCATTACTAAAAGTGGAGAGTTCGTGGCAGAAAGCCAGAAGCCATGGAAGACTTGATGCTTCTTCCCTGGGCTTTTCTCTGAGGGTATACATAAAATGTTATTCTGTCTGTGATGCCTCTGCCACTGTGCCAGCAAGCTGTCCTGGTGAGAAAGGCAGTGCTAGTTCTGTAAGCTTGGTCAGTCTACAGTTATGTGGCTGTGTTTCCAAAAGAATACAGCTGCACTGGTGGGGTGATAAAGTTGTTTTGGTGCAGAGCTTTGAGGTATTTTTTTGTGTGTTTTATTAGAAGAGAGTCCTTGTCCATCTGACATTGAGGTGTTGAGCCCAGGGGAGACCACATATCATACATGCTGTCTTTCAGGGCACAGAGTGATTGATTTGTAATGTAATTTTTAGTTGACAAGTTGACAAATCTATTATGATTTTCCTTTGTGCTTTTGAGTCAGTGTAACTTTGCAGAATGAATTGTTGTTTTGGGGGGGAGGAGTTATTTGCAATTCAGTTACTGCAATTTCAAGTTGCAAGAAGGAGCAGGATGACTAAGAAAGCTATCAGAGATTTATTAGATAAGCTCCCTAACAAAAGCTTTAAAAAAATTATTGCAACAATCCACTGGGTAAAGTCTTTTTTTCACTTAGTTCCACTTCCTTTCAGGTAATGGCCACACAACAGGTACCTCCAGGATGGTGCGAGGCATCCTTGACCAGATGCTCAATGATAAGCCATTTCACGGCAGGGTGGCATCTCTCTGTATTCTTCATCTGTTAAAGATTAGTTTATGCTATGAATATGTAATTTTTTGTGTTGTTGATGGCTGTTTCTGATCCTGTACTTTTTACCTGTAGCTCTGGAATTCCCTTTTCATGAGAAGTTGATTGTAAAGATGGAAGCAGAAAGCAAGTACTCACAGGATAGTATTTTTCTAGGAATTCAGAGTAACCAATGTTTCTTTTATAGGTTACAAATATTCAAGCAAGAACAGTTTTACTTTCCTGGTCACCTCCCACTGGCCTTCTAAATGCAGATAGACACAACAATGGCTTGCCTTATACCTGTACCTACGAGGTTGCCTTATCGGATAAAGGGAGGGATGGAAAATACAAGATAATTTACAGGTAACAGCATCATTTTTACACTTGTGTTTTTATTAGGAATAAACTCCTTGTGCTTCCCAGTGTGTATTTTGACATGCACATCAGTCACAGAGAAGAGGCACATTTGAACACCCTGTAATTGTTCCCTTGATGTCACATCAGTCCCCCTTGATGGAATAACGTACATTGAGCTGTCTGAGTGTATGTTGCAAGGTCCCTAATTGCTTTCCCTTTCCACATCCCCAGCATCTGGCAGATCTTGCATGGGATGCTGTGTCTCCTGTGCTGATGAAAAGGTTACCTTTTTCTCTTATGCTAAATGTCAAAACCTTTTGTGTACACCATAGCTGCCTTCCTAATGGGCTAAATTTGTGTAGACTTGCAGAATTAAGAACAGTAAAGCTTGCTTTTTGAGCTAATGAGCAGAAGTTTGAGGGCCTTACTGCTTCATAGTGTCTTAAATGAGCAGAGGATGGAGTACACCAACAGTAGACTGTATAGGCTACCCAGAAAAACGCAAATATTTGGCTCTCAGAAGTCTTCAGTAAAAATTGAGGGATTGCTCGCTCTCTCTCCTTCCAGCGATCCTCTGAGCTCATTCTGTGATCAAGTACGTATGGTGTTGTGCCTTTCTTTCTCCCCCACTAGTGACGTCTAAGAAAGAAAATGTTGAGATGTGACTGTGGCTATTGTGAAATAGCTAATCCTTCCCAAATCTCAGTAAATAAAGTCCAGGTGATGCAGCATTTATGGAATTGCCTCTTGAGACCAAACCATCTCCTCTTCAGATGTCCTTTGAGTTAGTGTATACCTCTTGGTATGCCAGAGGCAGGGAACTGAGCAGATTGAATTGTTTGGTAATATATAGAGGTTGTTAACCAAGAAAATGCTGCCTGATCTTTTTTTTTTTTTTCTTCCAGTATTTGCACTAGCTAACTAACTGGTATTTCACACTAGTGAGCCAGTGTGAGCGTCTCTAAAGATTAATATGGGCTGCTGAGCTCTTAAAATGGGAACACCACTTTCTAGTACTACTTGTGCTTGCTGGTGTGATGGCTGTACATTTTCTCATGGTTATGAAATTTTGTGCGTCTGTTTTAAAGCTGCTATTAGTAATGTCTCCTGCTGCTGGCCAGAGTATAGCCATTAGCTTGATATGGTATGCTCCGTCACAAGCAGCAGTAATCATTATTACTATAGGCAAATGAAAGTCTGCAATGTGTTGAATGCATTGTCTTTGCAAGGAGGTGCACTCATGCAGAGGGGAAAAACTGAATTTGCAGAGCATTGGATAATATGCAATAAAGAAGGGGGGTTTGGTGGATTTCTGGCAACCTCACAGGCATATACTTTCTGGTTGGTTTTGTTCTCTTGATTTTTGAGAAATCTACCTGTATTTGCCCAACCTCATATGAAATAATTTTTTATGCCTAATTGAGAATTTTGTTTTCCATATTTTAATAAAGTCATGAATAAGCCAAACAATTAGATGGCTATTACTTAATAGTTACTGACCTGTACCTTCATTTTCATGGAGGTGTCAACACATGATTGAGCCTAGTCGTCCTTTATCAGCAAACAAACCAAAAGGAAAAAGAATAGCCCTAACTGTGTTGGCTGCATTTGAAATTAATAGATCATATGCTGGATTTTTCCTAAAATGTCTGTGACTCTGTGCTTTTACTTTTCTTGGTATTGAAAGAGATCTGGGTCCAGCTGTTAGGGCATTAATTAAACATCTCCTTGTCATGGTCCTCACAGAGACTGTTCTTCTGAAAGAGAGAGCAAACAAGTGAGAGGATTGTGCAAAAAGCTATACTTTTTCCTCTGACGTTCAGTGACTCACTTTATAAAAAGTATTTTGCAATAGTGAATGTGCAGAAGGTACGGAAGTACTGTATCAACTTGGCTCTTTTCAGCTCTGTCAGGGTTGAAAACCCTATTTGCTTATCAACAAAATGTAAGGACAGCATTGAAATAAATCAACATAACTGGTTTACTGTATAAATTTGGGTTATTATTACTTTTATCCTGCGTATACAAAGCTTTGTGAAGTTTTCTTTCTTGAGCAAATTATTGGTATATTGTTTATTACTGCTTTTCTGGAAAACACCCATTTTCTTTCAAATCATAATATGAGGGAGTTGCTAGTCACTGAAAAAATCACTAGCTGTGCTAAGGGTGATACTGTTTTTCATTATTTATTAATTTGTTGGGTTTCGTTTCTTTTTCCTGCAGTGGAGAAGAATTAGAATATAACCTGAAAGACCTTAGGCCAGCAACAGATTATCACGTCAGGTGAGTTAGTCTGACTATGAAGGTCACTTAAATATAAACTCTTCAATTATATGACAATAAATGTGAAAGTCTTCTATCTAACTCTACAGTGTAGCTCAAGAATTTCACAGTCATCTCTGTAAGTGTGTTTTCAGTGGCTTCTAAATACTTTCTCACAGATTTTATCCTGAACTTTAACATTACGAGAGTATTTTTGATTAATGCATTTGCTGTCATATTGCTGTCATTACTATGGTAAAGAGAAAAAGTGATATCTGAATAGCTATATTTCTGCCTGTGCGTTTAACAGGCCTAGAAGTGCTCGTGTATGAAAGGGGGATTCCTCAAGCTTCTTAAAAATTTGACTGCAGCAACTGGCATTTCTGTAGTTACTGTACCAGAGGTGTGCTAGCACTGAAAGTACTCCAGCAGAGTTTCCTCATAAATACTCTTTGCTTCGTGAAGTAATTCTGCTGCTTAGAAATGTGTCTGACCCTAATTTCAGAATTTATTCAAAAAAGAAAAAAACAGGATTTGCACTGGCCTTCCTTGGTATTTTCAGGGTGTGTTTCTCTTTGATTCGAAAAATGTGGTTTGCACATTTATTAACTGTTAACACATTCTCAGTTTTGCTCCCTGATGTTTTTAACACCGTCTGTGGTGTTATCTGATTATGTTGCCTTTTTTTTTTTAAAGACTTTCCTTACAAAACATGGTTTCAAATTCACATCCTGTTCACTTATACTCAATATCCTTTAAAAAAAAAATCCTTTCACTCCTGTCTATTGTATCCTTCTGTTTTGCTAGACAAGGGCTGGATTTGCTGTGCTTTTTCACGCCAAGACTGCTCCTGTTTGTAAAATTTTAAAGAACATTGTGCTTCTTGGCTATTAAAAAAAAACTAACCCAACACCAGAATGTATCTGTCTTGCTCTGGTGCTACAGCTTATGTTTTTCTAAGAATACTTTCTAGTGGAGCTTTAAAATGATCTTTTCAAGTATAAGCACAAGACCAGAAGTAACTTCTTGTACATAAGTACAAGGCTCAAACTCCCAGGTCAGCCAGTAGTCCCAGCCCTAGCAGCAAATGGATGGTAGCAAGGAGGAGAAAATTGTGTAACACTGCTGAGCAGCCTGCTGTAAGCAATTGAGCATCAGGTTAAAAGCCAGCTTCCAACAAGAAAGTGGTCACTATGCACAGTGTGGCATTGAGGTCTGGTGTGATTTTTGAGGGTATTGTGATTTATTTGCCCTGTGTCCTGGCTGACTTCTTTCTCCTTACCTACAGTTCACTCCACCTTCCCGGATGCTTGTCAAATTAAAAATTGTTTGTGAACAGTTAGCAGTTAACTTCGTTTAAAAAGGAGAAGCAACTGCTAAATATAAAAGTCAGACTTAAAAAGCAGCAGCATGTGTTTGGAGTAGAGGGAACCAACACTGAAAAGACGTGCTGTTTGCTTTCCATGACAATTTTTTCCTTCACTGAAGCTGCGTTATGTATTAACAACTGTGAAGAAATAAATCTGTTAAGTAAAGAAATCTATTGAGCAACCGTTACTCGGCAGATTGCCTTAGGTCTCCTTAACCTTGGCAGCATCTCTCAGGGCTTGGTCTCCACACAGACAGGCTGCTCGTTCTTGGTCACGCCCTGCTGAGCCCTGACACCCAGGACACCCTGGTTTGCTCTGAACCGCTTGCCTGCGTTTCTTCCAGTAGTATTGCTTTAGTGCTTGCAGAGACGACTGTGCTCAGTGTTTCAGTGAGTTGCAAAAGATGCTTGTTAAGCTCATTTTCACATGGTTGTTTTCCCTGATGGTATGTGTTTGCTGCTTGGCTGAACTGATTTCCGGCACGGGTACATACCACTCACCAGCTTCAGACTCAATTAATTGCATTTGGTTTTGCTCCTGACTAGCAGGTGGTGCGTAAAGCAGCACTATAGCAGTTCTTTCGAACTTCCCAAAAGGTTTGATTCTATGTAGGTGGCCATTGTACATAAATTACTCTTATCTACTTGAAAACGAATTTAGAAATTGCCTTTTCTTAAACTCTGCATTCAAGCACACAATAGCTACAGCGAGCTCAGAGGTCATCGTCTGGTCATGGTTTGAACTTTTTTTTTGAGTAGAAGGCTTCCAATTTGCCATTTTATTTTGCTGCATAGCAAATGTGCAGGGGAAAAAATATCATTAATTTTTTCAGAGAAAAGCACCTTGTGAGGAAGTGCTCAACTACACTGTGTTCACTTTCCAATATGTGAAATATTTTTTATATCCTCTTCTGTACTGATATATAGAAAAACTGCCAGAAATCGTATTTGCTTTGAAGATTTTTAGTTTAACCAGAGCTGTGTAAGTTCTAAGTGTTGACACCTAGGCTATGTAGAAGCTTGTAGCCATGAAAGGAAACCAGCAGTTAGAACCATGCACTTGCTTTACATGTACCCAGGCATTAAAATTTTGCATTGCAAAGAGGATTTTAGCACACTGCGTGTGAAAGTCTGGCAATAGGCAAGAAAGTAGTGGTGGAAAACAAAAACGATGACGATAACTCAGTGGTCTCTGGGAGTATTTGAACAAAACACTGTAATATTTCTCTTCTGCTGTGAATTCTATTGCATACTTGTATCAAGTGAAGTAGTATAGTGATAGCCACTGGTCTGTGAGAAATCTGTCATTAGTGTTGTGGATGCTTTGGTACTCCAGTATTGTGGCTGAGGCAGTGCTGGCTCATCTTGTAATTGTCAGCTAATTTATAACCTGTTTGAATGTTGTTTCCAGGGTATATGCAATGTACAACTCAGTAAAGGGGTCCTGCTCAGAGCCAGTGAGCTTCACCACTCACAGCTCAGCACCAGAGTGTCCCTTCCCACCCAAACCCTCGCACAGGACCAAAAGCTCCTTAACCTTACAATGGAAGGTAGGTAATGCTTGGATCAGACAAGAAAGCAGTGAAAAATACAGTTTATTGACAGTGAACATAACTGCTGAAAATAATTGAAAGCTGAGACAGTTTTCAGTAAGGAACTTGAATTTCTTGTAATCTGACAGATCCCGCCCCGTGCACTGACTTGACTTTTAAAATGTATGTTTCATTACATCCAGCTTCCTCACAGTATTTTGTTAAGAGGTTGCCAAGCTGTGCCCAGCCCCGAAGCTTTGGCTTCACTTTAAACTTTAGTCATTTGCTGGGGGGAGGGGGAGGGGGGATTAGTTTTCTCTTATTCCCAAAATCACCACTGTTTATTTTTCTTCATAGGCACCCATTGATAATGGTTCAAAAATCACCAGCTACCTTCTGGAGTGGGATGAGGTAAGGAGTAACTGGTTGAAATAAATACATAAACAAATGGCACTCAGACTTTGCAAGGATTTGCTGAGTAAAGAAAAATAATTAAATACAGGAGAAAGTAGAAGTAGGAAAATGAAATCCTGGTGGCATTAGAGCTGGAAAGGTTAAAGGGATGGGGGGGCACTTTTTATTCACTGTATTTTATGCAGAGACAGTGTTCTGCTTCTGTACTCTTGAAATCTAAATTTTATTGCTCATGCAGTGCACTTTATTTGTTAATTAGCATTACTTGTTATTTAATGAATTGATGTATCTTAGAGTTCTATTCATGATCTCTTTTTCTGGCTGATGTCTGAGTGCAGAATAAATCATTGCTCTTGCCTCAAAGGAGTAGAGCCATGATCTTGCAGCCCTTTCATCAGGGAATGTATTAAAGGTCAAAATAGTGATGCCCTTTACACAGTGGCAATTAGTCCCATTCCAGACACAAAAGGAAGTAAGTTCTCTGTCCCAAATATTTACATAGTTAGTGAGCAGCTTGCTTTTGGGGAGAGTGCCATAAGCAAGAGATGTGGACTATTTGCTGGAGGTGGGCTCCAGTTGTAAGTCCTCCCTTCATCCCCTAATTCCTTTTCCATTATGTAAGCCTTATTTCTGCAGAAAGCATGAGTCAAGGAGTATCATCTTTGAAGGAAAAAAAAAATACATGATGTTTGGAACCACTCACCCTGCAAATATTTCAGTATCGCAGCAAGCGAGGTCTACGTGATGAGAAACCTATTGAACTGAACTAATAATTTTAAAGTGACTTGCTGTCCCTCTCTGCATAATGAAGGAGGAAAGGTCAGTGAAGAAGAAAAAAAAATGGAGTGTGAGGTCAGGGAATGGAGATTAAAAAGACATTTCTCCAAAAGTATGGGCTAAGGTGACACCTGTGACACCTTGACTGTGCTGTTGTGATCTCTTGTAAGGCTTTCAGTAACTTGGAGCCTTGCAAATGTAACAGCACCAAGCAGTGAAAGAGTGGAAAGCCAAATAATTCCAGCCTGCAAAGGGAAAGGAAGTAATAGAAGGTCTTGTCAGGAGAAAGACCAACACAACAGACCATTAATACAGTGCAAATACTTTCGATGTTAATTTTGTCCATACGGGCTCTACTCATAATTTTGGATATACGTTAGGCAACTCTAAAATGCTTTTGCCCTTTAAACCATTTAATAAGGAGTATATACGTAGACTTTTGTCTTCAGAAATAGTTGCTATGACTGTTTTTCACATGGCAAAAGTAGCTAGTAGGCTAGCTCATGTACCAGTGGTGAAAATGAAGGCATCCTAATTCCCTGAGTCTGTGTGGTTTAATTACCTTGTTTTCTCAGTAGCAGTCCTGAAATCTGAGATCCCAGTGAGTAGCTAGCCAGCAAAAATGAAAGAATAACGGCCCTGGACAAATTAATTTGGTACATCTCCAATGATTTGACAGGACTCCTGACTGAAATGTAATTGGTTGTTTCCTCTGATATGAGACAGAAATGGAATTTTGAGTTGCTGAATTAAAACTTGCTATTAAGGCTTCCTAAAGAAAAAGTCTGAAGATGTAGACTGGCTTTGTGTACATCTGTGGGAGCCTCATCTACCTGCAACAGTGAGCTCAGCAAGCTATTCTACCCACTTTTCCATGTACGCTTGCAAGTTGTGCCTCTGACGTAGAGTGCGGTTAGATAGCGGAGTTAGAGCACCCAAGTACAAAAGAGAATTCACTTGTAATGCCTTGTACCTTCACACTTGGTTGTGTGAGCTCCACGTAAGCAGAAACACTGTTTTACAATGCCACACTGTGTCCTGGTGAAATCAAGAAGTAAATACAATGCCACACTGTGTCCTGGTGAAATCAAGAAGTAAATACATGAGGGAGGAGGAGAGCGATTGCCAGGCAACAGCAAATGCTCTGCCAGATCTCAGCTAGAGCAACATTCATCAGCTGCAGGGCATAAAGTAAGATATAAACATGGGAAAAGCAGCAATCAGAATGAAATTGAGTTGTGGCTAAAAAGCAGAGAGGACTTTGCATGAATGGAGAACAAGAAATCTATCTGATGATGAAATTAGACAAACACCCTAAAACAGCAGTCTCCCTTGAGAAGCTGAGTCCCTTCCTAGGGGAGGATGGTATGTGAGTGAGCCATGGAACACAAGCTGTGCTACCCAATCCCACCAAGGAAGGGGCTTCAGCAGCCCCTTCATGCTCCTGCGCAGTGTGTAACAGACTGTCTCTCTCTGAGGCAATTCAGATCTTGGAGCATGATGCTCAACAGTATCTCAACTTGTTCCTCCTGTTTTCACAGTGCAAAGGCATAGTTCAGAGCATCTAAAATGCAGCCAGAAGTGTAGGTGGCATCACTCATACATACAAGAAATAAATTTGCTGTAGAACAGCAGCAGAAGCAGCATGTTTTACAGCCCTGGGATTAGGTGAGGTTCTAAATTGTAACAAGAGGACAGCATCTTGTCTCTTTGTGGCTGCAGCTGGGAGTCCTACAGGGCTGATGTGCTGCAATGCCAGCTGGGTGCAGGGGGGTCTGTCTGGGATCCTGGGTTCAATGCTCCTCAGCAAGCCCTGTGCTACCACACGTATCTATTGCAGGGTTCCCCACTGCTCTGGAGGGCCACTCCAGAGAGTGGAGAAAGGTGGGGTTTGTTTTGTTGGTATTATTATTATTGCTGTGTTTTCTTTATTGTGGTGGTTTTTGTTTTGTTGGGTTTTTTATTATTATTTTCTCATATCTTGCTGACAATAGATGCAGTACTATCCCCATTCTGTGGTTTAGCTGTCTTTTCTTAGATGTACTTTAAATGCCTTCTCTCACCTCATTAGATTAGCTTTAGATGAAACACAAATGAGTTGCATTCATTTCTTCATTGGAAGTAGGTGTCTTCTGACCTGTTTTGATGAAAAGAAGGTTATACTGCTTAACATGTCACTGTGCCAGTCCTACCCAGCTTCTGCTTCTTCAATTTAGTTACTAGTTTTGGAGATTTCCCTGATCTGCAGGTTCTGGAAGATAGTCAATTGACAAAGCTATTCCTACCCTCCCAATTTGAATTAAATGGTTTGTAACATGACTGGTGTTACATGTTTGTTAGAAAACACAAATACTTTCTTCCTCAGTACTAACAAAAGTCTTTGAGTTATAGTTGTAATACCTTGCTAATGAACTGGTTTAGTTTCAAATGCCTGAAGAACTATGGAAGACGATCTCTATTCTTTAACAGTAGAGTGAAAGACGAGTTCAGTGAGTTGTCACCTGGTAACATTGGGTGTACACTGGGAAAGTTTCCATCAACTTCAAAGGAGATAGGATCAGCCGCTCTCCTCTGTTATTTTGAAATTCAGTTGGATTTGAACATGCTTGCACCTCGGGTGCTGGCGTTACCAATATTAGCTTGGCAATATAATCAGTTAGAAATTAGTATTTAAAGAAAACTCCACCTTCTGGCTCTTTTTGTATGAACTTTACAAACCTGAACTAGTCACCTGATGCCTTGTTCCAGGATTGATTATTCAGGGTAAGCAAAAGGCTAATTAGAAAAAATAATGTTAAAAATATGCCAAACAGAAAGCAACACTGTAAATGAGTTGATGCTTTCTCCTGTTGCCAGTGTTCATCAAAATCAGTAAACTGTAACTGCATTGAAAAATGCCACTAACACTGCTGTAAGAATCAGGCCTTTGTTAACAATCAGATGTGAAATGCTGATTCTGTGATTGTGGTAGTAAATACGTGTTTCTCTTGTATTTATGGCTAGTGAGAGTATCCTGTTCATTCTCTATGAAAGTGTAGGACTGTTCCTGAACCAGAGAGGACATCTGTCTCAGACAGTGTGTGTTGCTGTTTTGTATATAACTCAAAAGCAGCTTTAATTCTCATCCATTAAGCATCTCATTTGAATTAGCTCGAGAGAGACTGATAGAGTACCACACTATTTATGATCTGGTGACAGGTAGTTAATTATATAGAGATAAATGGAGATGCCACCAAGTTTTAAACTGCCTGAGCCTAGCAGAGGTGTTCTTTCTTATACTAGCTGTAATCGGGCCATGCATATCAGTATCAGTGATGGTCCACCAAAATTCAGGTACATGGAGCCCCACGCTTGTGCCTGGTTTGTGTTTGTTCACCTGCATGCCCTCTAGGTCTGTTCTGTGGCTGTGCTGCTCCTGTGAGACATACAAAAAGAGAGTCTTGGATGAAATTGGGTTTTGTGCATGTCTTAGGAATGTTTCATAGGTCCTGTCGTGTCTTCTGAATGTTTGTATATAGAGAAAATTCAGTTATGTGCGTAAGAACATGCACAATAAATGCTTTACAGAGATACTAGGTTGTGTCATAGCAATTGTTGACAGTTTGCTCCGCAGCTTTGTGTCAGATTGAGTATCAATCTGCTGCTTTTTATTGCCAATATGAGACAAACACAGAAGTTAAGGCTGGCATGGCCTGCGGCATATTGCCATTTTGCCTCCTGGTTGTAGATCTGATGCTTACAGCTTCTATTCAGATTTCTGCCCTGTGATCCTGTGAAGGACTGTGCTCTATTTCTGTATCCACTATACCTGCAGTGAGCCATTCATTGTCATGTTTATTTACTATGTCTGCCACAGGGAATGTGATCAACAAAACCCATTTAAAATCCCAAAATCTTTGTCTTCTCCAGGAGAAACTTAAGCACCCTGTATAGCTTGAAGTATAGCTGTAATAGCAAGCAAAACTCTTAAAAATTGAATTGTTGTCCAAATTCTAATGAATTTGTGGAGCCGAATTGTGCTTGTTTCCTTGGACAGGCTCTGATCGTCACACTGTGGGTGATTCATGGGTGAATCTCTCACGAAGAACAGGGAATGCAGGCTGCAGAAAGGGCTAGTGAAGTCAGACAGTGCTTTTCCTCTGAAACTTGTGGATTAGAAATAGTTGCGGAAGTGATACAGTGTATTTTAAGCAACTTACAAAACATTATTTGAGGGATTAGAACTTGGATGCCGAGTGTACAAAGAATAGGGGAAGGATTCTGGGAAAGCTGTAAGACTCTTGGGTGGCAGCCAGTACCAGCCTGCCAGTTGTTCCTGTCTATAATTATGCCAGCATTAGTGCTTTCATAAATCTTGGGAGAGAAGGAGCAGAGAGACTATTTCCAGGCTATTAATGCCAGGTTAATTAGAAATATCGGCCAGCCTCTCCAATTAGTGCCAATAGAATCCAAAATACCAGCCAGTCTGAGTAACTTGAATACCAGTTGGTCTCTGTGCAAGTCTGAGGAGAGTACAATACCAGTTCAAGAAGAAAAATATATACAATATCAGAACTTGTACTGTTATAAAATGGATGTATGTTAAATATTTGGCAACCTCTTCAAAGTTTTAATCCACCAGTTGACAAATTGGAGTTTTCTTGGCCCATTGCTTTCACTTCAGGCATTGTTCTACAGATGAGAAAGATTTTCTAGGACTTGCCTTTTTAGCCAGCCGACTCTGTTCATCTCTTTGTCAACTACATCCTTAGCATTTGGCCGCTTTGTTCTTTCGGAGAAAAATCACACAAAAAGAATAAAACCCCTAAAATAAACAAGCAACTGTTCTGAAGAAATCAAAAAGAAATGTTTTCAAATGCTTTACAAATAGTGAAGTCACTAAAGACTTAGAGAAAAATTAATTTAATGTACCTGAACCTATAAAAGAGAGTTTGCATAGGCAGGGAAAAATTCTGTGTTTAGTAATCCTGCACTGATGAATGGATATTCTACTAAAAGATAGGATTAGTAATTAAGTTTTGTATAGTCTGGATATTAAATACGTTATTTCTGAGCTGGGAAATATGGTTACCTATTATTTTTGTCAAAAAGGAATTTTATCATATAACTTTAGAGGATTTTAGATCTGAAAAAGATTTCTCTTTTACAAAAGACTTTAAGATTCATCATTCTCTTCCAATGCTACCCCATAATTTACTTGAGCCACACAGTAATGTTACAGCTGGAGCAGGTGGGTGAAGACTGTATAAAGCCAAGCTCTAGAGCAAGTGTAGGATCACACCTTATAAATAGAAGTACGTTACGGCTATCTGTCAGTGTGCTAAATGACCCTTCAGTGTCCTGAAATTGTGCCATGCTGGAGGTCTGCATGATTGTTTCTAGTTTGATAAACGTATTTTGGAGACATACTACAAACATTTTATGGCGTTCTTCCTTATGGGCTGCAATGCGAGTGAAAAGAAGTGGAAATTGACAGGGGCTGGTGAAAAACATATGTCCCACTCAGGCATTTTTGAGATTTTGGAGCGTTTAAAGATGATGTATTGAGGGTGGAGGAAGAATGGTGTGTGAGAGGACGCACAGACCCCAAGGAGGCAGCATTGGGTGAGCCTGCAGTGAGGGACATCTGTGTGAATTATCTTCCTGTGAGTCTGTTTAGGCATAAAACCATCAAATCTTCTTTCAAGCTTTGTATGCCAGGTGAAATAAGTAACTTTGTCTATGGGCAGATGTTAATTTTTATTTTATCTCAGTAAAATAGACCTGTAGACAGGTGCCAAAAATAGCGAGTGCTACAGCAGAGCTCTTAAGGCAGAAGTTGCAGAGATGGCTACAGCTATCTCCTGCACTAGTTCAAGCTCATGGGTGTGCTTTGTTAGGTTTCTAGCCTGGTGTCCTTTTGGGATGTTTGTAACGTGATTATGCATTAATTTTGTGTTCAAGTATTGAAATCAAAACTCCTTTAAACTGCTTCAGCTCAGGGAGATACTATTTATGTGGAGTTGAGCAGTCTGTGCCCTTTCCCTGAAGGATTTCAAATTGACCATTTCCCGTGTGTCGCACAGGATGAGACCAGATATTCTTTGTTGTCCTGTGGTCTGTGTCCTGCAAAAAGCTCAGCTTTGTTTTTACCCCAAGAGTACCAAGTTGGGTGGGATTGAAAAGGTTTTGGTTTCTTTTAAATGTGGTGGGGAGGTAGAGGACTTTTAAATGTTCGTGTCCTCAGTTGTACTGGTTTGTATCTGAGGAAGGACTTAGGAGCTGGGGAAGTGTCTCAATACCTTCTCTCACTGCTGCCCCATCTTAGCTTTGTCAGGGATTTCCATCTCTCTGGGTCACGTTGATGTGAAGCTCCTATGAAAGCTCTGTCATCCAAGTTTCTTAAGAAAGTTACATGCTTTCTAATAAATCCTCTTTACTCATCCCATGCCGCGTGCTCTGAGAAGTGGGATGGTTACAGAATCTGGTACCTTATATTTCCCTCCATCTATTTTGCCTTGAAGAGCATGGGGCTGGGGAGGGGTTCGAACCCAGGCATGTCCTTCTCGGTCGCGGCAGCTGGGGGTTGGCCATGGGCTGGACCGTGGGGAGCGAGAGCCCTCTTGTGGGATAGAGTGTTCTCGAAGGACCAGAGGGAGTTTACTTGGGATTTGAGGTGCAGAGAGTAGCACTTCCAAGAAATGTTGGTTGCAGCTTTCCTATGCTCCTGTGACCAGGTTGGTTCAGAGATTAATTTTACCTTAAATTTGCACCCTTTTTGTTAATTAGTAGGATAAATAACATTTAAAGCAGAATGACAAAAGATGTAGGTACATCTCACGAAGATGGGAATCTGGCAGCAGGCTGACTGTGTTGATTCATATTATTTTAGGTAGCATAGCAGTGCTGTCAGTGGCTTGCACAGCTTTCTTTGTACACTGCCTTATGAAAGCATCTAATTCTAATATCATTTAACAGCTCTTGTTAAAATAAGAACCATGTGGTTTTGTTTCATAGCTATCTGATTACAGATTTCTCTCTTTCTAGGGAAAAAGGAATAGTGGTTTCAGAGAATGCTACTTTGGAAGCCAGAAACATTGCAAGTTGACTAAGCTTTGTCCAGCTTTGGGTTACACCTTCCGATTAGCAGCTCAGAATGACGTTGGTACTAGGTAAGTTGCCCAAGGTGCATGCTCTCTGCAGAAAAAGTGGTGATCGAAAAGTTTAACTATCAATGCCAGAGTAAAGAGGAATTTCTGGGGAAATGTGGGGAGGGGTGGTGTGATTTTTTCTCTTTATGATTTTGTGTTAAATATCTGACATTTGCTTTATTATTAATCTCTTAGAGTAAGTCACAGCTTCCCTGGCGGTAACATTCATCTCCCAGGGAATTGCTGTGTACCTTCAGAATGATGAGGTTAGCCTGAGAAGATAGGCTTCTTTTGAGGTGTTAAATGGTGTTTTGTGGTCTATTCCTAATACAGAAAGAATACATCTGTTATGTAAAATCCCCACTAGGGACCTCTGTGAACCAAGAAAAACAAGCAGGAGGAAGTTAAGTTACAGATTTTGAAAGGAATCTTGATATATTTATTTTTTCGGGTTTAAAGCAAAACCCTTCTGTCTTTTTTCAGCAGCACAGTCCCTTCTTTCTTCCACAGGACTGGCAGGGCTGGCTGATGGGTTGGGAAAGAAGGGTGAGAAGGCCAGGACTGGAGAGAAAATAGGCACATCCATGGGCCTTGAAAGATGGGTTTCAGGTTCTGCTTTTCTTTGCACATGGAAAGATGTGCTCTAATGAAGATGAGGAGCAGTCAGACTCACTGCAATCCTCCAGGAGCTTCTGGGGAGCCCTGAGCTAAAATGTTCTACAGCTGGGGACCAGAGTTTGCCCAAAGAGACATCAGTCATGCTGCGGGGGCTGCGCGCTCCTGTACTTACAGAAAGAAAGTAAGCCAGGAAGAGTTTAGCTGTGAAGAAGCTAAACATCCAGTGCTCTTGTTTACTCCTTTATTGTGCTTCTTAGCTAAACAGGATCTAATAATTATTTCAAGGACAGAAAAAGAAACGCTGGTGGTATGTAACAATGTGTTTTGCTCAGAGAGATTCCTGTATTGTTTGCTCTTCCAGAACACAAGCCTCTTAGTAATATGTAGCTTTAAAAAGTTTCTTCATTCGTGTTCCTGTGTTCTCTCTATGAGATGCACTGGGACTGTTCATGTGTGCAGAGAGTCCTTTTTGCCACTTTCTTGCAAGATTACTTCCCTTCTTATTGAAATAATTTTTGCTCTATAGAGAGAGAAAGACGCTTGAGCTGGATCTGCTCAGTGTAACTGGGACTGCCATTTTTGTGCAAAGTACCCCACTTTAGCATCTCTTCTCTTTACCATATTCCAGATTTTGAAGTATCTTAGGGCATGCTTCAACCTTCCCTCCCTTTTTTTTTCTCTCTCCCTTTTTTTTTCTCTCCTGAGGCTATTGGGGTGAAAGTGAACTAAGATATATATTTATGGTGAGCTGCTCCGTGTTAATCTGTAAAGATAAGCACCAACAACACATGGCTTATTTTTATAGACAGCACTCAAAATTATAACATGATAATGTCATCCAGCACTTTGTGTCATAAGACAGGTTTGGTTGGTAGTAATACTTGTGGACCTACCATTTAAGATGGTTATTGCCTTGTTTTGGCGTTAGTGGATGGATTTTATGACTATATATATATATGTATATGTAAAATAGGTGGATTATATATATATATAAAAATAGGTGGATTTTATAGCTGTAAGAATATTTCAACAAATGTGTTATTTTTGTGAAAGAAGACTCAGAAAAAGGAGATGTAGCTTTTTATATTTATTAAACTCATGCCATGACTTTAACGAGCAAAATATGTTTGTATTTTGGAAACAGAGGTTTGCAAATTGCAAGAATGTTATCTTCAGTTGGGAGTTCTGATGTTGTCTTCCTGAAAATTTGCCAAAATCTGTCCATTTTTAACTTCCCTTCTCAAATTTTCATTGTATGTAATACATTCAGCATGGAGTCTTAAGAGAACTCTGCCTTCACTTGCTTGACACAACTGCCTATTATGTTTTAAGGCATTGTGTGCTGGGATTTAGACAAGATAAGAGTGTGTATCTCCCCTGTTGCAGATGTTCTCTGATTGCGACCTGAGCTGTGCAAAAGAGGAACATTATGCTCAGCTGAAAATGCAAAGAAGTTTGGGCAGGGAGAGTTGGAAGGGAATAGAGCCACCCTGGGAGGTTGGAAGACATCTGTGCCTGCACCAGACAGCTCCTACATGATGCTGAGCGTGTATGGTCATGACTGGATAAATTTTCCCCCTTTCCTTGAAGGGGGATGTCTGAAACAGTGGGACCTGATTTGCTGAAGGAGGCTGCTTTCAGAGGTGTAGCTTAAACATAAGTTGTATTCTGAGTTTATAAAAGGTGGAAGCTGGTATGGCAAGTTCCACTTCTGCAAATTGAACACTTAGGACATTATTTCCTGTGTTGAGTTCCCCTTTGTTACATGAAATTTTCTTCTACTTCACAGTTCATAGTTAATATTTTTAGGCATACAAATATTATTTTTTCCAATGTTATTGGTATGAAATCTGTAAAAATGACCACGAGGACACATACAGTCCTACCTTTTTTGCTATTATTAGTTCTGGCATTTCCTAACTGGGTGCTCATATTTTAACATTTTTAACACTGTCTATATTTTTTAAAAATGTGAAATACTTCTGTAAATACACTGAGGTTTGTTTATGTAGTTCTTTTTTGTTTGTATGTTTTAATATTCCTCTGTTTCTGTGCAGTGGGTACAGCCAGGAGGTGGTGTGCTATACTGCAGGTAATATTCCTCAGACCCCTTCAGCCCCAAGGCTTGTCCGAGCTGGTGTTACATGGATCGCATTGCAATGGAATAAAGTAGAAGGATGTACACCAGAAGAAGTGATTTCCTACACCCTGGAAATTCAGGAAGAAGATAATGTAAGTACCGTGTTATTATGAAGTATGCTGCTCAAGTTAGTGTTT
>JBCJKH010057502.1:4878-14888 GCA_039877255.1 Loriculus beryllinus | reverse complement strand
AGCAAGCTGCTCCAGTGGAAGGGGTCCCTGCCCATGGCAGGGGTTGGAGCTGGATGAGCTTTAAGGTCCTTTCCAACCCAAACCAGGCTGGGATTCCACAATTCAGTAAGTTTGGTCATCTGACATTAATTGGCTCTGGACAGTGTTTTTAGACATTCTGCATACTCTTTCCAGCAACACTTTGCAGCAATGAAGGCAGGCAGTGTGACATGCTGCTATGCTCATAAACCGATATCAGGCCCTGGGATATTTCTGAAGTGACCCACATGAGCAAACTGAACTGGTGAAAGACAGCCTGAGCATGGTGCCTTAGAGTGGGGAAAAATCACTCCCCGCAATTTTGGAAATGGTCAGGATATCTGGTCATTACCTGAAGAGATGGGAAGGGCAGAAAATTAAGATGATAATGTCCAGAGAGAGAGTTCCTCTCAGCGTAAAACAGGGCTTTTTTTCTGGAAGCTGAGAAAACTACAAATGCTCTCATCTGGGAGGTGCAATAAACCACCGAGAGAAGCCAGCTGAAGTCAAGGGCTTCACCAGATACCCTGTGCTCTCCCTCTGCAACCACCACAAGCAGCACCTCAGCAATGACATCATGGGACAGAAGTTTCATGATTATTCTGATGAGCCTGAGTTTGTGGAACAGTTCAAGGTGCATTTACTATCCTGTGGGCATGTGCTAGGAAGCCCTTGCTGCAAAACCTTGTAAAGTAAATGCACTGTCATCACACATTGCTGCCACAGGGTATGTGAAAAAATACCTCTGCTCCAGTGACATCCATCACAGCACATCACCTGTACATTCATCACTCTTCCTTCTGGTCTAGGAAGGCATTAACATTATGGGTGGAAATCCATACGCCGTGGCAACTTAGAAGGTCATTGTACAGAACACCTGGCTTGTGGCTAGTCAAATAGAGAAGCAATGCTTTTGTGGACTCCATCCTGAGAGATGCAGCAGCCACAGCACCAGTGACCAGAGATGCTACGACCCCTGGAGCTTACTGGACACCTTGTAGGTATCTCATCACACTGAGTTTGGTGGCTGAGGACCGCTGTGCAAACAGCTCCCTCAGTGTCACTAATGTTGATGGAAAGTTTTCACTCAGCTTACAAGAAGTAAACAGAAGCTGTGGCAAAGAGCTGGAACCTCTTGAGAGTGTTAATGCTTGGTTAGGTGATAAGCACATGGACAAAGGCAAGTGAT
Organism: Loriculus beryllinus; assembly: GCA_039877255.1. Taxonomy (NCBI): domain Eukaryota; kingdom Metazoa; phylum Chordata; class Aves; order Psittaciformes; family Psittacidae; genus Loriculus; species Loriculus beryllinus. The sequence goes on along the minus strand of JBCJKH010057502.1, from coordinate 13,681 downwards.
AGCATTACCTGGGCCATATCCAGTTACATTATGCAAGCCAGGCCTGATTCAAACTGCAACAAGAAGGGCAAAGCAATAGAAATGATAGTGAAGCGGACACAGAAGCAGCACATTCAGAGCCCCAAAGAAGCTGCTCCCTCCTGACGCCAGCCTGTCTGGGCTCCCCTCCCTGACAAAGCAGGACCCTGCTCACCTCCTGTGCTGGAAAAACTACCCTGGAGTCAAGGGACAGAGACAAGAGACAACGTGGCCACTGCTGTCTCCATTCCTGGTTATGCCTGTGTGTGAGGAACTGCAGACCAAAGGGGAGCCAGACAGAGGTGAAGATGTTTTGTACTGTGCTGCCTGGCTAGGGCAGCAGGAAGGATTCAACCATGGGGGCTGCCTGAGGTGCAAGCAGCAGAGGAGTGAATCTGCTCCTTTCCCTTACCCATGTCTATGCCATGGCCCCTACAGTCCTGGCCAGAGAAGTGGGGGGTACCCATTTTTTCCACCACCCAAGTTTTGGACCCAAGTTTTGGATCATTTTGCCCACCTGCTTCTGATCTGTGAAGTCATCAAGCATCTCGCACACCTTATGGAGCCAGCCCCGCACCTCCACTGTTAACTCTTCCAGGGACCTCAGTCCCTTTCCCTCAGCCCTGCAGTACTGGCAATTGTAAAGCTGTGGCCCCTGCACTTACAAAACGGCAAATGCTGCAAATTCCATGGCTTTAGCCCATTTGTTTTCCATGCTTCAGGAGGAAAGTCATCCTGAGACAACAGGAAAGAGCAGTCACACTTGACCAACCTCTGCCTAAAAGGTGCTTTACTGGTGCAGGATCCTTGGCCATCCCTTCCTTGTCAGATGAATTCCTTTCCCCCCAGGCATTTCCCACTGGGACACTGCAGAAGTGCTGTCTGTGAGTTCAGTGTGGCAGTAGTTTAATAGGGCAGCACATCCCCACAACAGAACTGAGAGCAGAAATGCTGAACTGAAATTCCAAAGGGAATGTTGGGAGGCAGAATAAGAATAGCTGAGCCGGAATTTGGTATCTCAGGAAACTGACTGCCATGGTTTTTAATGGCAAAGAATGATGAGCTTAAGAGGAACAGCTGGTGTCAGGCAGGTTCAGGTTTTAAATGCTGCTCTTCAGCAACTTGCTGCTCAAAGTGCTGTTTACGAGGAAGCCTGCCAGTGTTTTGTAGGAATTAGTCATCCAAAACTACAACAACCAACACCACTGAGCCCCTGTAGCCTGCAGAATCTCTTCTGGCTCCCTAGGAACTCTAGACTTCCAAGGCTCAAGCCCAATTCCCAGCAGCAGCACAGCTGCGGGTGAGGACAGCCTGCTTTGTGCCAGGCTGCAGTGCAGAGCGCTGAGTTAATGACAGGCTGGGGGTGAGAGCTGGAGGAGAACATGGAGTCTTTAAAACAAACATCCTGAGGGAGCACCCGCTGCTAGAAGAGATCAAGGACTGCTGAAAGAGAGGCACTTCCATGGAGGGGAAACCTTTCAGAGCAATTACTTTCATGACACAACCTCTGAGGTCTTTCAACATCTGTAAAGAGCACTGGGTCCTCATGGCACAGGGTATGTGTTTTTTGCTTATAGGTCTGAGTATATCTTTAGTTTTTAGGCCTGCCCTACACTCTGCTGTCATAGCCCTGTAGCCAATATATGCCAGTCCCCAGAGTGGGAGGGTTGTACTACTTCAAACATACTGGAGTAGCTAAAATGGCCCATTAGGGCAGGTCAATGAGGCCTTAAACTGCAGAGAGCAAACGGCTCCTCATTAACCAAATCTCAAAGCCAGCTAAAGTGAAGCTACAGAACACAGTCAAGGGGGATGTTATCCCAGATACATGCCTGGCATTAAGAATATTTCCAAGAGGGAGTTCAAATTACTTTGAAATGGTTTCTCAGCCTAGCTTGTTTTTAACATCCACACTGGCAATACTGTAAAGGTTCCTCTGGGATTAGTGTCTGGAATGCAATGCCTCTGCTCAGATCTCTCCTGCATGGTGTCTTATAGGATGTTCTGGGTCTGGTCTACATGTGAGTGTGCCTGGTTGAAGCCTCACTAGAGAAGACTAGAGGGAAAGAAGACACTGAGAAGTACTGGCAAATTCTTGGGATAAGGCATGGTCCATGGGCACAATGTTATGCCTGATTTACACCACTAATAACTCACTGTATTAAGGCATTGTCTGTAGTGGAAGGCCATATTTCAATCTTGGGAACCCCCGCATTTGTCTCAGCAGTGATCTTACCTGACCACAGAGCTGTTACTCAGGGTTTGCTACTGCACACTAATGTCAAGCTGTGAAATAAGGCCTCTGAACATCATTGCCCTCCCCTGGACAACACCATAACTGCTGGGCTCGGAAAACACCTTCAGATCCAGTTTAAGGAAATGGAATAGTGGGATGAGAAACGGAGATGATAGGTCACAATTCACACTGGGCAGAACCTGCCTCTCCTGGGCTTCTTTCCAATGAGAGCTCTGCACAGCCTCCACCTAACAGAACCTTCTGAGGGCTCTGAGTGCACCAGTCTGAACTGCCCCAGTCATCACCCTTGTCCAGGGCCCTGACACATGACCCCATGTCCCTGGTGCTCCATTTCAGTGCAGGCCTGGGCACCCAGACCCTGTCTGAACTGGATCTGTGCCCAGCCCTGGGACCTGAACATTACACTACAGCCTTACTTCCATCTCTTACTGCTCCTAACTGGACTCACTGGATAGACCCTGGATGTGACTGTCACCCATGGTCATGGGTCACTTCTGCTTTGCCCATGCTGTTTCAGCTGACAGGACAGTGCTCTAGCTGGTGAGGGTGCTGCCTGTGCAACGCTCTCCTCTGGTTCCTGACTTACACCCAACGCTGGAGCAGCCCTACTCTTGCTGCTCCCTGACAGATGCTGTAAACCGTGATAAGCTACTACACAATTTATGTGCCTGCTGAGTGAGGGCAGGAGCTGGACCACAGGCTTTGGGGGAGTTCAGAATCACACAGAAGATCCATGCAGGACTGCTGTGTCCTCCACAACACATGCAGCATCCATTCCTCTTCCTCCTTTCTACCAGCATCACTACAGAAATGTGTTGGGGCACGGAGGAGGCTTTAAGCTCAAAAGGAAAGCTGCTCTCCTTTTAGAGGGAGGGAAGATGATTAGTGTTCCCTATGCAAGGTCACTGCATTTGACACGGGGATATTTGCCTTCTCTGCAGGGCTCCTCAGCTCAGCACAATACCCAGGGGAGTGAGCCACGTGTTTCCAGCAGCTTTCAGGTCTCAGCAGAGCTCAGATGTCTCGGGTGAGGAGCTGCCAGGAGAGGGTCTTGGGGAGATGCTGCTGCTCTCACACATGCTGCTCGGCAGCTGACTCACTGTAGTTCTTCTGTTTAATAAAGTGCCCTGTAGGGAAGCCAATGCTGGAGCCCCTGAGATGGGGCTGAGCAATTAATACTGCAAACATCCTTCCCTGCCAGTTCAGAAAGAAGTCACATGGAGACTCACTCCTATAACTGCTCATATTTCTACATGATGCATGTAGGAAACACCAAGATGAATTGGACCCAGGGATTTATCGAGCTCCTGATGTGATTTGGCAACACCAGACCCTTCACAGAGGCCCTGGAAGAGGATCAAACATTTAGGAAGCAGATTGGAGGAGATGAATCTTCTTTCCCTGCTGTGTCGGAATCAGAGGTGGTTTTATGGGCTGCCAAGTGACTAGGTGGGAAATGCTGGAGCAGAAGAAGAGCAGCACCAGCTTACTCAAGGAGAAGGCCTCTGAAGCATTTGGCACCTCACTTTCAGCTCCCCTTGGCTGTAGCAACTTCAGAAGATTCCTTTTTTTCCTACCATGGTTCCATCCCTGGTTTTTGGCTCCTGTGTATAAGCAGGACAGTCCTGCACCAAGTATGTCTATCTCCTCAAAGCTATGACCAGGTCAGTACAGAACGTCACAAACCACAGCCTGTCACAGACAGATGCCATCCTGGCCTCCCACCTCCCAACCCCATCCATCCCAGCCTGCAAACAGCCATTCTCGAAAACACCATCAAGATCTTGGCACCAAAGTCTGAGGAATCAGCTCAGAACACTGATTTCTTCTTGTTTCCTGCCTCAGTGGCCTCTCCTATTCCTTCGCTATAGGCTGTATTGAAGCTGTTGCAGTAATCATGTCATCCACGTCCATCAGTGTTCCACTGACACATCTGGAAATTTCAGGAGACTGGAGATCAGAACCTTATTGTGAGAAGAAAGTCGGATTGCAGATGAATTAATTCTCTCTGTTTAATGTTCTAAACCCAAGCTATTTTGGGCCTGGCACATTCCTGTACAGTGTCTGGAAAGTGGAAGCCACTTTCTACCCTGCTCCTCCTGGAGCCTGTGCTGAGCCCTCCTGCCTGTGGGATCCCATCTTTCCCTCTCCTCTCCTTGATCCTAAGGAAGATGCCCAGATTAAATCTGTTCTTCTCCTGTTCTGTCTCCTGCCACCTTTCAAGACTCCTTTCACTACACAGTTACCTTGATGGACATTTGTGGGCTGTGATCATAGTCTGGTGCAGGTAACTCTTTTTCTAGCTTTGTTTCCCTCCCCATGAGGCTCTGATCCTAATGTTTGCAGCTCTTCATTCCACTGGTTACAAGTGGTTTTCTGGCCTTACAGACCCTGAGTGAAAGGTGTCCAAGAGTCCATTTGAATCAGCAAAATCAGCTCCCAGTAGACCTGGGTGTTTTGACTGTTCAGATTTTACCTCTTCTCCCAGGGTTGATGGGAAAAGCAAACAGATGCACTGCCATCAGGCGACAGCCTCCACACAAATATGAGGCTAAAGAAAACATGGCTCAAACCTGCTGCTCTGAAGCTGTCCTGCAAGTGCACCATGGCCAAGTTACTTTATGGGATGGGAACGATTTCTGTCTGCACTTCCGAGCTCTACAGGATGAGAGATGTCCATTTGAACCTGAATAGCATTCACATGATGGGGCCTGATCTTGTATTTCTCCTGGCATATAAGTAATATAAAGGCAGCATGGGGGAAGGCAGCTGCTACATGGGTTGGTCTTGTATTGTAGATACATAAAGGGTTCTAGTCTCCATAAGTGCCAATCTGGTACCTTTCAGCAGCAGGAAGTGAATGATTATTGCAGAGGGAAGAAATGAATAAATGAACAGCAAACAGATGAATGTTCCATGGCTGTTCAGTGTCCTCAGGCATGGGCAGCATGTGCCCACAGCTCTACAGTGGGAGGCAGAGAAACCTGGCAGCTCTTTTATCCACGTTACATTGGGTCTGTTCTGCCTGACTGCCTGATTATTATTTCTTTTAAGGAGGAACTGGCTGGGGGAATGGGGAGGTTTAAGAGCTGCAATAAGAGGTAATTTTTTAAGCTTTGTCAGTTTTCTCTGCTTAATCAACTGGACGTTGTCCTTTTGAATAAAAGAGCCTGAATTCTCAGCAAGGTGGTTGGAAGACACCATGAACTCCCCATGCATTTGCCATATAGTATAAATGTCCCTCTCAGCAAACAGCAGTGAGCAGCACAGCCTTGGATGTTAGTGGGAAGTCTGGCTGCTGCTCCCGTGATGGGAGGCAGTGTGGCTTGGCAGAGTCTGTTTCAGCCCACTCTAATGGGATATTGTGCACGGAGAAGGGTGGGTGATCACACCGACCCTGCAAGTGGATGTGCAGGAGAAGGCTGAACAGTTGCCTCCCGCCTTTGGCTCAGTCTGCCCAGATCCCAGCAGAAACCCGTTTCCATCCTTGCTCTTTGCTGTTTCCTGCCGGGAGGGGGCGCCCCGCTCCTGCCTTGTGCCGCAGGCAGCCCGCAGCGGGCCAGTGCTGGGGCTGGGTCCTCTTGCAGCCTCGAGTCCTCCTCCTTGCCCAGACTGCCTCCACCGCAGCTCCATGCCCAAAGAGCTGGGGCTGCAGAGAGGTGGAAAGCCCTCAGAGGAAGTGGGGGGAAGCATAGAATAAAATCAGAGAATCAACTTGGTTGAAAAAGGCCTTTAAGATCATCAAGTCCAACCTAAATGGGAGATGCCACATTAGATGTTGCAATGGTGATGCTGTGAGCAAGGGCTTGGGTTTAGGGCTGTGAGGGCACAAGAGGGGCAGGCACTTACCACCATGCGGTTGAGGGACACCCAGCAGTCGTCAGGGAAATCCTGCAGCATGGGCACGAGGAACTGGAGGCAGCCATCCCAGTGACACAGCAGCAGCATCATCCCAATCAGGTTCACGATCCTCACCACTGCACTGGCCAAATCGTAGGTCATGTGGAAGATCTGCAGGGGCCAACAAGGAGCAGATTAGATGGCAGCTCCCCAGTCAACCAACCCAACATTATGAGGTCCAGTAACAGGGTCAAGAACCTTGCTAAAGTAACAGAAAAGGCTGCATCAGCGGAGCTCAGGTCAGCAGAACCAGCTGAAAAACAGATTAAAACCCAAAATACAAAATCATAATCATAGACCCTTTTGCCCTTTGATTTTGCCTTCTCATTTATATTAAAAGCTTCATAATTCATTTTATAAAATAAGCTGGTTGCAAATATTTCTGGCTCATCAGCCACTTGTCAGAAATAAACTCCATCATTAAACTGCATTGTCCTTCTTTGATTTCTGCTCTTGCTGAATGTATGCTACAGACTGACCCACAGTGGAAGCTGTCGATACAGTCTCTGCAAGTATGAAATGCAAGAAGGAATGGCCTCAGGCTCAGCTGAGACTTCTAGAAGAGGACCTGAGTCAACTGTTTTCTTGTATTTCTTGTATTCTGCTGCTGCATCACTTCCAGTCTTATGTGAAGGTGGGCAAGGAACAGAGAAACATGGCAGAGCTGTAGAGCAGCTCTTAGCAAGGAAACCCAGAACCTGTGACCAGGCAGCAGAAATCACACCTCTGGGATCAGTTCTGTGCCAGTATTCTCCATAATACCAGTCATAAGCAGGACACATTAAGAAGTACAAGCTGCATGTGTAGTCAAATATTCCTTGATGGACACCATCTTCTTCCCTATAGATGGTTGTGGAGATTTTGGAGGTGCTTGATTCAGCTTTGTGATGACAGATAGATACATAGGGCATGCAGCAACTGCTATCCTGAGCTACGTATCACCCAGGGTTGGTTTTCCATACCTTACGGCATGCCACAGTGAGGAGAGATCACAAGATGGTTGAGGTTGGAAGGGACTAGTGGGGGAATTTGTGACAGAGCCAGGATGGATGGAGGCCTGATAGCCATGCTCCAGGCCTGCCCTGGAACCTCATCACTGCTCCCACACATGGTGGTGCTGTGCCTGGTGGAGCAGGAGTGAGATGTCTGGACAGCTGGGTGTGAATGAAGCAGACTCTCTGCTGTCAGGTGCCTTCTCAGGAGGCCTCCCCATGGATGAGGGCACACGCAGCCTGGCTGTTCAGCAGCACAGCCTGCAAGCTGGTGACACAATGTCCTATTTGGATTTAATGGAAGGGAACAAAAAGCAGAGGAATGTGAGAAGCAAAGAAGACTGCTGGGCATCAGATGTGGCTGCATGTCACAGCCTATTCCTGCATTCCCACCTCCCTTCCAGGCCAAAAGGCACAGAGACTCTGATAGAGGCTGATGTAAGAGAGCAAAGGAAGTTGTAGTGTGAGCCTCCTGAGCACTGCCTGGGCTCCACCATGCCTGTGTGTAGGGAGCCAGGTATGCAGTGGGTGAGATAGCACCTGGGAATTGCTTCCGGAGGGGAGATGTCTGTCAGGGAGGCATCTGAAGCAGGGGACAGGCCATAGGTGTGCTATGTGACTGGATGGCTAAGTCCATATAGCTCCTTGCTGCTCTGACAGAGACAGTCCTGCTCCTCCCACCTCTCTGACTGTATGTACCTGCCTATGCCAGGGATCAGTCTCCTCTCATCCCACAGCGTGAGATGTTCCAGCAACTAAAAAGGCTTTAGTTAGAAAAGGAAGGAATCCTGGTTTGTCAGGTGAGCTGCCCCAATTGGCTCATCACTCTTGTCAGAGGGAGCTGTGCAATTTGAATGCCTGTTTCCACAGCAGATCTTAACACTTCCCCACCTAATCCTGCTGGCAGGAGGTAAGATGCACTGTGAGATGTGACATGGGCAGAGCAGGAGGGAGCCACAGAAGAATGGTGGAAACCAGGATGAATGATTTGGATAACTGCTCCTAAACTCCATTATTCCCACTGCATCCAAGAGGCAGCTGGAGTCCACAGAGTCACTTAGTGGGAGAAAGGCCATTTCAGTGATATTTTGGGGCTGAAAAGAAGAAAATCTCCAAAATCCAGCATGAAAGGCTGTTCTAGGAAATGCAGCTCTCGACGCTGACTCAATCGGTCAGAATGAAAGCTAAGCACATCATTCATAAAGAATAATTCCTACTGGTTTCATCTTTTTTTTTCCCCATTGCAGAAATGCTCATTCTCATGTTGATAACCCAAAGTGAATCCAGCCTGAGTGACAGCCATGGGTGATGCTGTTAATGAAGTCAGAGCAGCAGCTTGTGAAGGATCTCTGAATGGATCTTTTGTGTCCCCAGGGTTTTACTGTGCTAATGACTTTTCCTCTCCCACCTATGTGTGTTTTCCATAGAGCTCCAGCCCTCCTGTAACCAAGGGGACTCCAGCCAGGGGCAGGGAGAAACCCTGTCAGATTTAGGAAGTGCCTTTCTTCATAGAACTATAGACTGGTTTGTGTTGGAAGGGACCTTAAAGCTCATTCAGTCCCAACCCCTGCCACGGACAGGGACCCCTTCCACTGGAGCAGCTTGCTCCAAGCCCCTGTGTCCAACCTGGCCTTGA
>JBCJKH010057496.1:0-57895 GCA_039877255.1 Loriculus beryllinus | reverse complement strand
GTGTCCCTGCCCATGGCAGGGGGTTGGAACTAGATGATCTTAAGGTCCTTTCCAACCCTAACTTTTCTGTGATTCTATGATTCTATGACTGTTCTCTGCAGGTGTGATGTGTGCCTTGTCTCTGTCCAGGTGCATTTGCTGCATAGGAATTGATTTTACGATCAGTATTTGTATTTTACACACAAGTCTCATAGGTTGTAAGTTGCACTCTAGGAAGATTTTGAGGGCATTCCTCCAAAAAGCTGGAGGAGCTGTATTTGAATTGAATTATTTAAGAAATTATGCAGCTTTTCAACACTCGCCATACTGGCACTACTGCTGTTAAATGCTGCAAGAACACACTTAACTGGCAAACCTGGTACTGAAGGAGCATGGCAGCTGTGGCTTTGGATAAGTAGACACAGAACTGTGTGAAAGATGCATGTATTCATACCGTCTGTGAATCTGGATGGCAAACTGGTTGTGAATCTCAGTAGCAACTCCAAGGGTTGAGATATTCACTTGGAAAACATGGAATAGTTGAAGTGTAGTATTCAAAGTAAAATAAGTTTTTGGTATGCTAATCCAATTTTTCTACTAAGAGCACAGGGAGATCTCCCTTCTGCACAGGAAATCAACATAAAGCATCCATTAGGTATAGCCTGAAACCTCAAAATGATTTAAGTGAGAGGTGGATTTGTAACTGGTATTGATCCCACCCTCGGGAAGTTCTCACGCTCTAAAAGCCTTTGCTATGAGCAGCACACTTGTTTCAGTAATAGAATTTATTTGTTCCACTAAGGAAGCAGTATTGATAAAAAATAATCATCATCATTGCCTTTATGGGCAAATGCAAGACAGGTTTATCTTGCTGTGAGGAATAAAGAACAAGTATTTGCAGGGATGAAGTTATTTCACAACAGCTGGGCAGTGTGCTAATTAAGAAAAAAATACTCCATTTTAAGTTGTAGATTTTCTACGCACTCCAAAATAAGCATAGCATAAAGTTCACAGATTTCTAAAGGCAGGGTTATCTATGAGCTAATGTAAACATTTCTGTAGCAAAGCACAACCTGAGTGTTCTGGTGCAGCAGTAACCTTTAAAGAAAAGCTGAGATGGTTAGGGAGGAAGTGAGCATGTGAGAATATTTGTTCAGCCTGGAGAAGATAAGGCTTCATGGAGACCTTACAGCAGCCTTCCAGTACCTAATGGGGGGCCTACAGAAAATCTGGAGAGGGACTTTTTATGAGGGCATGTAGGAATAGGGGAAGGGGGCATGGCTTTAAACTGACTAAGGGGAAATTTAGATTAGACGTTAGGAAGAAGTTCTTCCTGTGAGAGTGGTGAGATGCTGGAACAGGTTGCTCACAGAAACTGTGGCTGCCCCATCCCTGGCAGTGCTCAAGGCCCGGTTGAATGGGGCTTTGAGCAATCTGGTCTAGTGGAAGGTTTCCTTGCTCATAGCAGGGGGATTGAAACTGGATGATCTTTAAGGTCCCTTCCAGCCCAAACCATTCTATGATTCCATATCATAGTGCTCAGTGCACAGGAACATGGACCTGGGACAATGTGGAATAAGGCTGTGTAGTCACTGCAACTTGCATTGACAACGTATCAAATGTTTGGTGCAGACAGACACTTATAAAATCCTTTTTGTTTACTCCATTCAATATTGATCAGAGGGTGCTCCCTCATATCCTTAAATAAAACCTGATCAGAATTGAATGCTGTTGGTAAGTTTGGGGCTTGCCAAGGAAACAGGAAGAGAATTTGAGGTTATAACCAATGTCTTAAGCAGGATTTCCACTTACTGGAATTTGTTCTGAAATCAGGAAAAAGAAACTTTGGGAAGGAATGAGAAAATAGATTTTGTGTCAGTTTCAGGATACCCTATTAAGGAGTGCTTAAAGCATGAAATTGTGCTTAAAAACCCCAATGAGACCTCCAAATAAAGGGCATATTTATCTGGACAGCGATTTATTACATGAGCCCTTAAAGATCTCTGGCATCATCCCCTGCTTGTGCAGCTCCCAAACTTAGCAAAGTGGTTCTTTTCATCCTGCACAGTGCCACTTAACATACTAGAGCTTAATTAAGTATGTGGGTCATATTGGTTATTAAATTGTTCTGCACCCCTCTAAGATAGTCCTTGTGCTGAATGGGAGTCTGGTCAGCAAAGGTCATTTCCTCAGTCTAGAGCTGCTGTTGCAGTCTGCAGTATGCCAGCAAAAAGAGGTGGGCACCACTGCTCTGGACTGGACCGATCTGGGGGGCTAGACTACTTGAATGTGGAGCATATAGAGAATGCTCCACTAATGTGAGAGTGCCAGGGTATGCCTCGTTTGTATGTTCTTTGTAATACTTTTTACTGTTCCTTATGCAAATAAAACAGTAAAGTTTTATGCTTGTTTCCATGATGGACTCTGTGATCAATTAGAGTGAACCCATGTTGCTCTCAGGTTTGGGCCAGATGTGAGGGACTGCCCTAATTTACACCGGGGCTTGCTGTGTTCCCTGAAGTTCTCAAGCATGATGCAGTTACAATTTTGCCTTACATGTTTGTAGAGTCATACTTTCCTCAGAGAGGCTTTGTCTGGGATTTGCGAAGACTTTTGTTTGCCACAAATCCATTCTTAAGTTCAGTGTTCCTGGGGCTCTTGAATGGAGAAGCTCAGCTGGGCAGGATTACCACTCAGCATCCTGGCTGGTGAAGCAGACCACAAGAAGCATGGCTTGCAGGAACAGCTAATGCTACTTGCATAGCCAGTGAGAGTGACCATTATGTTAAAACCTACAGTATACATTATTTTGTGAGATGTTTAAATGATGTGATAACACATAACATAGTGGTAGTATGGGGCTGGAAGAAATTATGGATGTGGAAATAATGCTCATTAATCTGGTAAGGAGCTCCTGGTCAAAGTTCCCTACAATGCAGGACTCTCAGAAGTAGAAACTTCACTCCTGGTTCTTGATGGCTTTTGCCAGTGATGCACACCAGTGCTGCAGGTCACTTCAGATCTCACTGTGCTGGAGCAGTAGGTGGCTTGAGCAGAGGAATGTTTTAAACTTGAAATTTAACCCATTAAAGGTGAAAATGAAAAGCAGCCACAGGTCCTGCTCCAAACCTGTCACTAGTCCTCAGTTCCATGCCTTGAAACAGTATTTGTTTATCTGCCACTCTGCTATTGATTTGCAAATACAACAGAAATGGAGTCTACAAGGAAAGTCAATGGTTCAAATGCAGAAAGAAAATAAATCACAGAAACAGGTGCACAAGCACTATTTTCTTGAATCCTTCATTAGCTATTGTTGTCAAATATTACTTTCAATAGGGAAAAATGAAATATTTTTACACAAAAATTCACAGATTTTACACAAAAATATACCATTTTAAAATTGCAAGATAGGTAAATTAACATTATCTCTAGATTTAGAAACTGTTCCATGTTCTGTTAATAGCAGTTATGACAGAAATGCAAAATGCTCAGTCTCTTAAAAACACTTTCAGGCAAAATCAAACCGCATCCTGCACCCTGTTCCTCTTTGGACCAAAAGTCACATTCCAGTTCAAACACCTTCCTGTTTTGTGTCTGCATTCTGAAGGATGGCTGCTGTCTCATTTAATGAAAAGATGTTCTCGTGAAATGCAGAGTGTTGTGCAGCTTTTCTTTTCTTGCAGTTTAGGGCATGAATAGTATCATATTCTCAACAGACACAGTAGGATAGTTGCTGAGTGCAGTGGGTTCCTCTGGCCTGTGACTGTGGGGTGAGTTACATACAGGCTCTTGATTAATGTTCCCTGCATTGTCCACTCCTGCAAAATGTAGCTCTTCTTGAAAAGCATCTGAACCACTGTTCTGACACTCACAGAAGCAACACTCCTCCTGTTCATCAGTAATGTCTTTATAATTGCAATGCTGGATTAAAACGTGTCAGTCCAGTCTGGCACCTTCCTCTGAAAGCATCATCGTAAAAGAATAATATAATAAAACAAAGTTAATGTTCGCACTTTGATGTATTTAGAGTTGGAATTACCCTCTGCTCAAAACAAGTTATTATTCCATCGTATGAAGCTGTAAATTCATGATAACCTCCAGTTTATAGAAGTCATTTTACAGGGTCTTCCCAGCCATAGTTACGTGTTATGTTCCCTCCACTTCCCTTCTGCAGGCTCTTGCCTTTGGGTGACTTTATGCTTAGTCACACTGGAAAGCTGGGCTTTGGTTTTGGTTTGTTTGGGTTTTATTTTGATTAGTTGCCTAAGTGCCTATAGAAAAGCAACAAGCAGCAGGAGGTGAGGGACAAGGGTAGGTCTTTGTGAAAGGGGAGATTAGCTCAGGTTAAATCCCTGGTGAAGCGACACAGTAAAGTATCTCTGCTATCTTATGCTCTAGATGTGTTGTGTGTTACTTCTGTGTCAGGTCAAGCATGAAAATCTGTCCTGTATGCTGGGTGTGCAGATCCTATGCCAAGTTCCTTTGGCCTGAATGCCATTCTTTGTTGGGGCAAGGGCTGCCAATAGGGAGCCACTTGCAAGAGCAGAGCCAAAAGCTTTGTGCATGATTTTGGGTACTCAGTAACTGTTTCATTAAAGTCAATAGGACCACTTCAGGGGCTTAAGTATGTACTTATGATCCTGTACTTTGCAGGATCAGAGCCTAACACTATAAACTCTTCAGGATCTGTTTTTAATGTGTATTCCACAAAGCCTTTGTCATGCTTCCGGGTGCCACAAAATTATAAGTAATAAGAAATTCTCCCCGTGGGATCAAAACCAACTTTCCAGTTTTGGCCATTTTTGTGTGCATTCGCTAAAGCTTACAACTGCAGCGGTGTTCAGAGATCTGAGAGGTGATGGCTTCCCTCTCAGAGGTGCCTGTGAGCCTCAGTACATGTGAGCTTGGCAAGCAAGAGTCCACGACCCCTTTCTCAGCCTTACCACAAGAAAGATGCCAAACCTAACAGGCTACTTGCCAGGAGAAGGCAGTCTGGTCATACAGAAGAGGTGTGTGGCTCAAAATTAGGAGGCAAATCTCAATGTAGCCAGCAAGAAACTGCTAAGCAGAGCATTAGCAGTAGCAAATGGCGCACTTTAAGAGTCTGCCCTCATTTTTGTCCTCAGTCCTGGCTGTGATGGGACCAGAGGCTTTGCTTTCCTGCGATGCTCTTTACCTGTTTCTTTCTGCACCCTCATGGGTCTGTCACAGAGTGGTTTGGGTTGGAAGGGACGTTAAATCTCATCCAGTTCCAACCCCCTGCCATGGCCAGGCACACCTTCCACTACACCACGCTGCTCGAAGCCCCGTCCAGCCCGGTCTCCGTGAGGCCGGCTGGGGGCCCTCGGACCCGGTCAGCCCCGGTCACCGCCCTCCGGGGCATGGGGCCGGGGTAGGGGGCGGCCCGCCCCGCCTCCCGCGGACTTCCCGGCCGTGGCAGGGCGCTGTGGCCGCCGGCAGCGGCTCCCAGCCCGCCCCCTGCCCTGGGCTCAGGCCCACACCCCCCGCCTCCCGTTGCCGGCTCTACTCGCTGGGTCGCGGCTGTCCTGCTGATTAAGCCGCTCCCGGGCTTTGTTCGGCGCCGCCACAGCGGCCCGGGCAGGACAGGACTCAGCCAGGCTCCTCCGGTGAGACTCTAAGCAGAGCCGATGTCCGCCGCGCCCGTCCGATCCCCGACCCTGCGGCCGCACAGGATGAAGAAAGACGAGTCGTTCCTGGGCAAGCTGGGTGGGACGCTGGCGAGGAAGAAGAAAGCCAAGGAGGGTGAGTCCGCCCGCGCGGCGCGGAGGGACGAACGTGCACCCGGCCGGCGTGACTCGCTGCGGCTCCCTCCTGTCCCGTCCCGTCCCGTCCCGTCCCGTCCCGTCCCTCCGAGGGGAGCCCGCGCTCTGCGCCGGCAGCGCCTGCGGCTCCGGGGAGAACGGGGCCTCGCCCGCCCGCCTCAGCCCGGCTGAGCCCCAGGAGGCTCGGGCGGCCCCTGGGGGCGGTTGGCAGTGGAGGGGGGGGCTGCCGTGAGGTATCCGTGCCTTTGGGGGGTGCTGGGAGGTGCCGGCGGCTGGGCACCCCGCACGCCGGTGTGGGGTGTCCGGTCATGAGGCATGCTTGGCGCTTCTACTACCGCTTCCCGGCTCCCCTTTCATACCGCTGCCTGGAGCTGGGAGCGGAACTCCTGAACCCGCTGTCTGCTGTGAAATAAATTCCTGGTGACCAAGGAGGCCGCGGGTGTCGTTTCTCTTCCAGTTGAGAGTTGAGGAAGCCACGAGGGAACGATTAAATCCACCTGTGTTTCATTCAAGGCCCCCTTCATCCATAGGCTGTAAACTTTGCCAGGGTGCTTTTCATAACCAAGCGCAGAATCACCTAGCCCTCGAGCGCCAGAATTTCACATGGGCACATTCGCACTGGGTGTTTATTTGAGTTGTCACCACTGGTGCCAACCAGAGTTGGTCTCCCTCTTTGGCGTGGGTAGCCTGGGGAAGCTCCCTCAGCTTCAGTGGACGGGCACCCTTCCATGTTGGGGTGCTCAGCCCCACTGGCACTCATCCCTGCTGTTGAGCGGGGCAGATGCCTTGGGCTGGCCTTCTCATGCGGGTGCGTGCACAAGGCGTTCTCACAGCAGCCCGCTTGCACAGGAGGCTGTGCGGAGATAGCACTGTTTAGTCCCAGGGAACACAACTCTTTTGTTGTTGTAGATAGGGAGGCAGTGTTTTGCCGCTAGACTTGATAAAGATGGTCCATCCCTGTATGCACAGTGTACCTTTCTCCCGAGTGTTGTCTCCTCCGATGCTGTTGTACTCTGTCCTATTCTTCTTCCCAAACTGACCAGATACTGGCTTCTGTAGAGAAACTTTCCTCTGTGTTATCCCCAGTCTGCCAGCAGGAAATCTTGGTGCCCTTGCTGTAAGATTTAATGCAATTTTGACTAACTGCCTTGTTAAAACTGGCCTTGATTTTGGTTTAGTGTCTGCTGGGTATAGCGTAGGGATGAAATTTGACTTCCAGCCTCCTTTCAGCTGGCTGTTGAGTGAGCATGTTTTATCCACAGTGGGTACTGCCAACAACGTTTACAAGGTAGCTTTTTAATATTTAAAAATAAAATATTTGGCCTCCAAACCTTGTTCAGGGATATTGCTTCCCTTTCCTTCTGGCTGTTGTGGTGTGGCCTACTGGTATTTCCTTTATCATCTATTTTTGATCCCGTTTCTCTGACGTGGTTTTGCTGAGGAGCAGCAGAAGTGGTCATGCCTTTCTGATGATCTCATTTGCTTCTGGAGGAAGATGGTGGAGAAAGCTCATCTCCGACCACATGCTCCACAAGTGTGCATTTCATTCAATGGTGGCTTCTAAGCTTAAACAGGTTGGCATTGTCCCTTCTTAAATGAGAAATGTGGTCATTGCTAGGTGATGGTTTTGGGGTGACTGCTTTCAGGAGGAGCCACTGTCCTGTTTTGCTGAGTTTACATGTTATTTTACCTACTCTGGTGGCCACAGCTCTTCTTGGTGATGGAAGGGCCTGTTGTAGTTACTGCCTTCCCCACTTAGTGGGGAACTACTGCTGTGGCTATAAAGCATGACAGTCATGCTTCTGTCAGTGTAATGGGGAGGACACTGAAACATGTGATGGGGCTTTTAGTGTGAGTATTCCTTCCAGCCTGAAAATGTGAAGGAAGGAAGACTGCAAGCCTGTAGAGCAACCCACTGGGTATGACAGGCTGAGGTCCTCCTTGTAAGGGGAATCAGCTTATTACTCTTTACATTTCACACTTTCTCAGTGGGGTAAGCTCCCAAATGCAGGCTCTCCAGACCACAGCTGTCAAACTGGAGGGGCCCAACAGCTAAGCCGTGGTGAGGTAGTGTTGGTAAGATCTCTGTCAGGGGGAGAGAGGCAGGTCCATGGCTTGTGGGTAGGACCTGGGCAGCTGCAGGAGCGAATTTCAGGGCTAGAAACTACATCTCTGTATGTAAGTGTGAACCAGAAGTAAATTGGAAGATTATGCGAGTGGCGTTCCCTAACTGAGTTGATAGACCACATAGGAGCCATGTGGTCAACTTTCCCTGTGTGCCTGGGGGATTCCTTCCTTCCCTCTCTCCTTTCAGGCGGTTTCTGTTGGCTTTCTCTAAAGGGACCAGCAGGGGTCAGAGTGATCTTCCCGGCGTAAATGCTGCCCTCTCCACCAGCAGCTCTCCACAACAGCAAATGGAAATGCTGACTGCTCATTAGCCGCAATCAAAAATCGGTCTTGCCTCCTCTGCCTCTAACGGCATGGAAAGCAAGGAAGCCGGAGGGTTCTTTATATGTACTTCTTGCTTCCACTGCCTGTCTTTTGTATTGTGTAAATACAGGCCTGCTATCACCATCTCAGCTGTATTCATATAACCACCTTATCCTGGTCTGTGCAAGAGCTGTAATCCAGTTATAGGTATCCTTTTCGTCTTTGTGCGCAACATTTGCACCACACAGCTCAAAGATCCTTATAATGATAATGAAAAAGTTTTCGTTTGTTACTTACAGTTTTCTTTTAATCATGGGTGGCAGCCATTTCATAAATGGCTACGATGTGGGCTACCAACCCACAACAGTTAAGCACTTTAGATAACAGGTAAGCACAGTTAACGCACTCTAGTTAAGCAACTAAATTTAAATTTATTTATTTCTAACACACTGCAGTCTAATTTAGGGAGCCTATATTGAGAGAGGAGGGTTCATCAGGCTTGTCAAGGTGGTCAGTGTAAGCTCATACCCTCACTGTGTTAAGGAAGGATAAATAAGGTTCCTGGGTGAGCTGGTGATAGTTCCTGTGGCAGTATTTGAAGTATTTACTGTATCATATAAACAACTTTGCTGCTGCTCTTGCTTTAACGGTATGGAATGACACTGTTCTTTGTAAGCGAGTGCTGATAGGTGAGGTAGGGTTAAGACCTTAGGTCAAATTCATCTGTGTTTTAAGTCTAGTTCTAAAGGTTTTAGGGAAACCTGTAGAAGGCTTCCAACTGAAGAAGCCTTTTCTACAGGAAAATCTGTAGAAAGGCTTCTAGCTGAGGAAGCCTTTGAATTTCTGCCTCAAACCCTGCTTTACTCTATTACACCTTATGTTTATGTTTCTGAATTTTTATGGCTGAACTGACTTACTAGGCAGTCCTGACATAAAAGAAATAGCAGTCACTGTTGTTCATGAGGAAGCTGTTTTTACCCTGGTTTCCTATGGAAGTATGGGGTGGGTGATCTCACTGTCTGTTTGGCTCCTCCCTTCCTCTTCCTTCCCAGGAATATTTTTAACAGTTTGGCTAAAAGTGCCCCTGAGGGGAAACTGACAGTCTTGAGGATTATTAAATGACTACAGATTGTGTCGAAATGAGTCACCAATGAGTATAGAAAGACCTTAGTGGAGTCCCACAGCAGAAAAACCTGCAGATGAGCTCAACCCTTACATACTACTAGAGACCCTACTTGGGAGGGACGCAGCCAGAGAAGGGACCTGACTATGGGGAGAGCACTGTATGGAGATGCACGTTCTTAATCTTACAATCAGTCATGACACACATCCTTAAAAAAACAGGATGTGTTAGTTCCAGTGCTGTGTGACCACTTAGATTTTTGCAGATTTCCACATAGCAGGGTGAGGAGTAAAAACCAAGTTTTCCTGATGTTACTGTGACGTGGCTCTGTTGTCCTATATCTTGGGCTTTCAAGATGTGCCACATTAGTAATGTGATTAATAAACTTATTGCACCTCTTCCGGAACTCCAGAATCCGCTTTAAATACCTTAGGAAACTATTGGGATGCTGGCAAAACCCACAGTGGAGTACAATTAATAAGCTAGATAATCCCTTAGCTTCTTTTCAGACCCTGTAAAAGATAAAAGATACTGTTTCAGATAGTGCTGTATTTCATCTCTCTCTGTAAAAGGAACTTAAAAAAAAATCTCCCCTTTCCTGTCGGTCAGAGTGATGTCTTTGTGCTGAAATAATGGAGGGGGTTTGCAGCAATATTTGCTTCAAGTCTACTTGCAAAGCTTTGTTTTCTTTTCCTGGTAACACATCACATGAAAGATCTGGGCAGCAGGTGTTTGGCTAAACAAACCTTCTATTATTGTATCTGTGCATGTGTGTGTTTATATATAGCCTATATGGAGGAGTCAGTGAGAGAAACACAACAGACTTAATTGCTTAGCGTTGTTTCCCTTGACACGAGTTGGGGTGGGCATAGGGGTGAGGAAACTGCTCCAGATTTATTGTGCCTGATGAAATCAATAGGAGGGGGAGAAAAGAGATATGACAGTGCTGCAAAGGGCAGAATCATTGCAACAGTAGCAGAATAATACAAAGGTTTTGCACATATCAAGGAAGTTAAAGTATTGATCTTGGGGTGTGTGCCCCAGCATGACTGTGAAAAGTTTACTGTTGCATATGCCCGTGGGCTTGCCAGTTTAGTCAATAGCTTGGTAGATGTGTATTTCACTAAAAGGCAAGGTTTTTCTGCCCTAGATAGGTGGCAGTTGTTGGCCGTTTTGGAGAGGGAAAAGTTGGAGGATGGGAAGTGTCATCTGGCAAACCAGTGACAGTTCAGGGAAAGAAACTATCTCCTGAGTTGTCTCTGGTACCAGGATCCTTAGGCAAAGGTGCTGCATAGTCTGCCTGTTTCTCACAGCTCTACACATCCTAAAACTCATCTCCAACTTGTTCAAGTGGGACTGCTCTTGCGGCCTGATCCACTTTAGCTTTTGGGAGGGAAGAATGTGGGGAAATAAGCTCAACAGCAGAATTAAATTGAGGAAACAGTTTCTTTATCATTCCTTTGAAACTGATGGGGCTGCTTGTGTGAGTAATTGCTCTCTGGAGGGAAAAGAGGTTCAAAACCAGATCTACTTCATTGCTGTTGTATTGATGAACACATCTCAAGTCTGTAAGACATCCCCTTGAATGCAACAGGGCGGGAGAATTGGGCTTGCTTAGAAAATGGATCTCACCTTTCATTTGAATACGGTATACTGAAAACTCTTAAAATCTTTTTGATGCTGTCTGTTACGCAGTCTCCAGGGGTGTATCATTGTAAACAGACGGCAAAAAATTGAACTTCTCTGTGTCTGTGTGCTGTGCCTTTGCTTTACTCACTTTCTAGTGACTGCCTGGGACTTTTAACAAGTATATTTAGCTTTAAAATGATGCTGACAGATGCCTGTTTGATAGATCCTAAAAAGATGTAAGGTGGTAAAGCATCCTTAGCCCAATATTCATTCACTTTCCAGGGATCACACATATTGGTGGTATTATTCTTGCCCAGGATTTTTGTCCCAGTCACAACCATTCCTGACTATTGCAGACTGTGTTTCATTCTGGCTGTGCCCATATATCCTACTTTATGAACTCATGCTGGTGGAATAATTGCTTTAACCTCTCTGCAATGTAAGAACTGGGGTTTGGCATCACTTGGTGCCTAGAAAGCTCAGGATGAAGGTGTGCTACTGATGTGGTGCCTGCACTCTAGCTTTTGTCCTGAGGCATGTCTGCATTTCTGACTAGTGGTGAAGTGCCAGTTAACTTGCAGAGTGCTGGCTAGGCTTGTGGTATTTCTTACCCAAGAGGAAACCTCATGAGCAAATCTGCCTCTTGCAGATCCGTGAAGTGCTATATGGGATAAGCTTCAACTGGCTGCTTCTTACTGTCTCCTGACCTGATATTATATTTTTAAGGCACTTTCAATAGACTGGTGTAGGAGCTCACCCCCAATCTAACTTACTTTCCATGCTCTTAATATGTGGCAGTGAATTAGTCAGATGGAGAGACAAATACAAAGTGCATAGGGTCTGATACTGTGGTCCTGGTTCACACAAATAACATTTGCTGCTGTCTTAGAAGATAGTTGGCTAGGGAAGTGTGTTTGTGCATTGTAATGGACTATTGCTGCCACAGTATCCATACAGAAGGTGACTTAGGTATTGGTAAAGCAGAATTACTTGCTTTTAAGAGAGGGATTTGCATATAATTTTATCAAAGCTGCATACTGTTGTGGATATGTGTATATATCCCTAGAAAGACTGTGCAGACATATACAAATTCAGGTTTAATTTATTATTCTTTTTACTACTAGTTTAAGCAGAAAGAGACCTTAATTTCCAGTTGGAACCTGTGTAGCATAATTGCTGAGTTTCTCCTGTAGGGCTAAAGCATATTTCTGACCAGGTCTGGTTTCAGTCTTGCTAGAGTAGTGCCTGTTTGGGTTCTGAAACAGTTCTATTTGGGCAAAAGCTGTACTGTGGTTATAGTTTGCGTCAATGTCTCAACCAAAATTATCTTCGCATGCACAGGAATGATCCTTTTAATGGTGTCATAAACCCCTTATTTTTCTCCTGTAACTGCAGCTAGGCTAGGATGGTTCCCCCAGTGCAGCTTTAGGCACAGTCTC
Source organism: Loriculus beryllinus (assembly GCA_039877255.1). Lineage (NCBI taxonomy): Eukaryota > Metazoa > Chordata > Aves > Psittaciformes > Psittacidae > Loriculus > Loriculus beryllinus. The sequence continues at coordinate 45,512 of JBCJKH010057496.1, read as the reverse complement.
TTGTTGAGACAATAGAGTTTTGAATTACAGCTGAAAGTTTTCTTCCAGATGGGATGCAGCAAGATGTGTGAAATAGCACTGTAGCTCTTCAGTTGTGGATTGAAAACAGTGACTTGCTTTTACTTAAGAAAACCAGACATTTTAAAGCTGTTCTATTTTCAGAATTGCATTCATTAACATAAGATTTATTGTAAGAACACTGTTATGTTCCATCATAAAACCTTAACAAGGTGGTTGTCAATGTTTCTGATTTTCCAAAACAAGATTTCGAATTTCTTAAAAATACTAATGCAAGGATTTGGAAAGCGACATCTTTTCTTCTTGAAGTCTACACTTATATAAGGCCATTGTTCAATGATACCTGTTTTCATTTCTTCTAAGGGATTATTAATGCTTATATCTTGGGAGGGACTTCCAGAAGCAGGCATCTGGCTGTTTCTGTTTCGAGGAGCATGTGAGTGACCCTGGTGAGACTTTGATGGATGGAGGGCTGTCTGTGGACCTGGGAGAAATAGTGGGAGCTGCTAAGTGACAACTTTATGCAAAGTCTGTGCAGATGCTCTGTGCTGCATGGTGTGAAGGGGGAATTCTTGATCCCACTGGTGGATCTGTGCAGGGAGAGCAGGCGGTGTTCTGCAGTGCATTATCATAAATGCATCTAATCATGTTGACTTAAGCACTTGTGTTTTTAAGAGTTGTGATATTTAGATCTCTTTATTGTTACAAGTGCATCCTACTGATTTGCACGTCAGCAATACAGGAGTCCAGAAGATTAGTATAGTTATGTATGTAACAGTATGTACTTCAAGAATTGTTATAGGCCAGCTGATCCAAAACCAGATGAAGCTGCTGGAGTCTTCCAGTACATTGGATCATGCTTTGATGTTAGGAGATTTGGCAGATTAGCTGGCAAGCTCTTTCCATTGTGAAAGCATGTCAGAACAAGATATTACTCAGGGATCCAGAGTAATGTGGTCTGTGGCAAGACCAGCATGAGGCAGTCTGCTAGTTGCAGTATTGGGTGCTTCAGCAGTTACAGGTTTGCTGTTCAACTGGTGAAAGAATTTTAGTGTGTACACCTTGTGCATAAAAGTGTCATGGACACAGCTGGGGAAAGGGCCGGTGTTGCTGGTACTTCAAAGCTGCTCATGGGGGAATCTGATGCTAAATTGCCATTGGTTTTCAATGGGAGTCGAGTGTACAAATCTCTTGGGCATCATGAGAAATCTTGACCTGAAGATATGCACCCAAGAGGTTGTCTGTGTCAGAGTTTTTGGGATGTGATGGCTTGAAGGGGACATATGATCATACAGAAACACTTGCATGTATCGTAAAGAGTTTTCTGCTATATAAATATATTATATATATAAAAAAGAGGAGTTTTCTAGTATATATGTATTCAGCTATAATATCAATTGTTTGTGATCCTTGTCACCCTTGTAATGCAGAAGGCTCTGCGTGTGCTTTCCTAACCTTGGAGTCTTGTTTCCTGTCAGCGTTTTCAGTCTGCCTGTGTTCTTATTCCCTTGGGGCAAGGTTTTCACTTCAGCAGCAGGCTGAGGGCCAGCCCTCAAACTCCTCACAGTAATTTCAGGAGATGTGGAGGCTGGCAGAAAAAGAAGGAAGGGAAACCTTGTTTCCCAGAGGTTTCTGCTTGTGCTGACCTCTGCTCATTACAGCAATTGTGACTTCAGCAAACCTCTAGGTTCTTTGAACTAACGGGATCTGGGTATTTTGTTGCAGAAGCCAGTGACTTGAAAGTCAGCCAGGTTGTTCCCAAGAAAGGTCTGATCTATACCAGTTTCTGGACGTAACTGATGGCACAAGCTTTGTTATGGTCAGCTGTTATGATGCCCAGGTGCCTTATTCTGTACAGCCCTCTGTTGCGGGGTATCTACACCAGCAGTTCTTGTGTGAATGACAGTGACCCCCGTTTTTGGGGTGGGCTGAGTATGGAGGGGAAGTGAGAACAGGAACCTCTGTGTTGCACAACTAACAGGTCTGTGGCCAAGTCATCTCTCCAGGACGAACCATATACTGCCCAGTACTGTCCTGTTGGCCAAGTAGAAAGCTGCAACCCCTAATTTGTTACTTGTGTTGTGTATGTCTAATTTAGCTGGAAAAGTATTATGGCTAACATACGTGGTTACAGGGTTTTGTAATTTGAATCCAGTCAAGTCTTGCTCTGAAACCAGATGTGGAGAGAACATGTGCACCAGGCCACATGTACTGGCTAAGAGCAGTGGCTCCGTACTCCTTCGTGGTGAGCAACAGGATCTTTGGGAATTCAGTTTTGCCTCTTTGTGATTTTTCTCTGGAAGTTAAAGAAGGCTGTTTTATGATCCCCAAGACCTGTCTGGTGATCCTGTATGAACCCTTGTAAAATCTCTTTTCAGTATACGCTCCATTTTGGTTATGAAACAAGCAAGCTGTTCTGGATCCTGGAGTCCGGTTCCTTCTTTAGTACTTCTTTCATTGAGTGGTTGAACCATAAATCCACTGAAAAAAGAAATAGTGTATTTTCCACTATAGCTGCCATATGGCCTTATTGTTAAGTTTTAATTAGCTGAGATGGCTGCATACACAATTTATTCGGAGTAAGGAAGGAAAGTGTGAGAGCTGGATGAGTAGGAGAGCTATTCTGGTGTCCCTTCAGAGGCATGTCTTTTTTACTCTCTTTAAATAGAAAAATGTGTAATCCTCAGAAAGTTTCTTTTCCACTATGTCTGTTTGGCAGATGTACGCATTTGTGTTATTAAACAGATGCAGACACTTCTGTCATTTTAAAATAGAATAGTGTTGTTGTGCTCTGGCTTGCCTCGTTCAGCAGATGGATTTAGAGGCTTTGCAAAAATGACAGGATATTCTTCAGAAATTGTAGAATATGAGAAAGTATCAGGGCATCTAAGCTTGCAGTTTCTGCTTAATGTATCTTCCCTGGAGTAGGGTTATAAAATTGTCCCTTGGGATTATTGTTTGCCTTTTTGCCTGTGCATGGCTCCCAGTATTAGAGTAAATTGGTTCCATTGGAAAGTTAGACAGGCTGCAAGAAGCTAACACTATAGATGTATCTTGGATCTGTTCTGAGTTTGGTCTGACTGGGATCTTGAATCTATAATTAGAATCATAGAATTGTTTAGGTTGGAAAAGGCCTTTAAGATCAAGTCTGACCATTAACCCAGCACTGCCAAGTCCACCGTTAAACCGTGTCCCTAAGTGCCACATCTGCAGATCTTTTACATACCTCCAGGAATGGGGACACAACCACTTCCCTGGGCAGCCTGTTCCAATGCTTGAGAACCCTTCTAGGAGAAGAAATTTTTCCTAATAGCCAATCTGAGCCTCCGTTGGTGCAATTTGAGACCATTTCCCTTTGTCATACTGCTTATTATTTGGGAGAAGAGACCAACATCCACCTCATTACAATCTCCTTTCAGGTAGCTGTAGAGAATATAAGGTCCCCCGGAGCCTTCTTTTCCCCAGAACCCCAGTTCCCTCAGTCGCTTCTCATACAGCTTGTGTTCTAGACCCTTCACCAGCTTCATTGCCCTTCTCTCCTGCTCCACCACTTCAATATCTCTCTTGTAGTCAGGGGCCCAGAACTGAACCAAACACAGTATTTGAGGAGCAGCCTCACCAGTGCTGAGTACAGGGGGATGATTGCTGCCCTGCCCCTGCTGCCCACACTGTTTCTGATACAGGCTAGGTTGCCATTGGCCTCCTTGCTACCTGGGCACAACCTGGCCCATGTACAGCTCTGTCAGTCAGTCCTCCCAGGTCCTTTTCCCCCAAGCTGCTTTCCAGCTACTCTTTCTCAAGCCTGTAGTGTTGCATGGGGTTGTTGTGACCCAAATGTAGGACCTGACACTTTGCCTTGTTGGACCTAATGCCACTGGCCACAGCCCATTGACCCAGCCTATCCAGATCCCTCTGTAGTGTCTTCCTCCCCTTCAGCAGATCAACACTTCCACCAAACTTGGTGTCATCTGCAAACTTGCCGAGGGTGCACTCGATCCCGTTGTCCAGGTCATTGATAAATATATTAAACAGAACTGGCCCCAGTACTGAGCCCTGGGGAACACCACTTGCGACTGGCTGCCAACTGGAGTTAACTCCATTCTCCACCACTCTTTGGGTCTGGCCATCCAGCCAGTTTTTAACCAAGAGACGAGTACACCCATCCAAGCCAGGAGCAGCCAGTTTCTTCAGGAGGGGTACAGTGTTAAAGACTTTATTAGCATGTACAGCCTTTCACTTATCCACCTTGTCGTAGAAGGAGATCAGGTTAATTAAGCAGGATCTGCATGTCATAAACCCATACTGACTGGGCCTTGTACCTGGTTTTCCTCTATGTGCTGTGTGACAGCACTCAAGATGCTTCATAACCTCCTTCAGCACCAAGGTCAGACTGATGGGGCTGTAGTTCCCTGGATCCTTCCTCTGTCCCTTCTTGTAGATGGGCACCACATTGCTAATTTCCCGTCAAGTGGGACCTCCCTGGTTAGCCAGGACTGCTGAGAAATGATTGAAAGTGGCTTGGTAGGCATTTGTCGTGGTTTAAGCCCAGCCAGTAACTCAGAACCACTCAGCCGCTGGCTCGGTTGCTCCCCCCCCCCCCCCCTTCTTCCTGGCTCCCAGGGGGATGGGGAGGAGAATCAAAAGAATGTAACTCCCATGGGTTGAGATAAGAGCAGTCCAGTGACTAAGGTATAACACATACCACTGCTGCTACCACCAATGATAACAATGATAAGAAAATAACAAGGGAAGAGAATACAGCCACTCACCACCCACCAATCGATACCCAGCCCGACCAAAGCAGTGATGTAGCCTGTCTGGGTAACTGCCCCCAGTTTATATACTGGCCATGACGTGCTGTGGTATGGAATACCCCTTTGGCTAATTTGAGTCAGATGTGCTGTCTCTGCTTCCTGTCAGCTTCCCCTCCTCCCTGGATGAAGATTCTCCTTAGCCCATGTTTTGTTGCTAATGTATTTCTAGAAACATTTTTTATTGTCTTCTATGCCAGTAGCCAGATTAAGTTCTGGTTGGGCTTTGGCTCTTCTAGTTTTCTCCCTGCATAACCTCATGACATCCTTGTAGTCCTCCTGAGTTGCCTGCCCCTTCTTCCAAGGGTCATAAACTCTTTTTTTTTTCCTGAGTTCCAGTCAAAGCTCTCTGTTCAGCCAGGCTGGTGTTCTTCCCTGTTGGCTCGTCTTTCAGCACATGGGGATGTCCTGCTCCTCCACTTCTAAAACCTCCTTCTTGAGGAGTGCTCAGCCTTTCTGGACTCCTTTGCCCTTCAGGAGTGTCTCCCAAGGGACTCTGTCAACCAGGCTTCTAAACAGGCCAAAGTCTACTCTCTGGAAGTCCAAAGTAGCAGTTCTGCTGACACTCCTCTTACTTATCCAAGAATCTAAATCTCTTTTTATGACATTATTGCTGTGCCCAAGATGGCCTTCAGACTCATGAGTTCTTCTCTGTTCACAAAGAACATGTCCAGCGGGGCGCCTTCCCTAGTTGGCTCCCTCGCCAGCTGTGACAGGAAGTTAACTTCCACAGACTTCAGGAAACTCCAAGACTGTTTCCTCTCTGCTGTATTGTATTTCCAGCAGACATCTGCTAAGTTGAAGTCCTCCATGAGAACGAGAGTTAGGTATCATGAGACTTCTCCCACCTGCTTGTAGAACATTTTGTTCACCTCTTCATCCTGGTTGGGTAGTCTATAACCAACTCCCACTGTGATATCTGCCTTGTTGGCCTTCCCCCTGATACTTACCCATAAACATTGAACCTTGTCATAACAGTCATTAAGCTCTAGACCATCAAAAGACTCCCTAGCATAGAGGACTATCCCACCACCTCTCCTTCCTTGCCTGTCCCTTCTGAAGGGTTCATAGCTATCCGTTGCAGCACTCCAGTTGTGCAAGTTATCCCATTATGTTTCTGTGATGGCAGCTCTGTCATAGTTTTCCTGCTGTGAAATGGCTTCCAGCTCCTCCTGGCTGTTGCCCATGCTTGTGTGCATTGGTGTAGATGCACTTTGGTTGGGCTATTGATCCTGCTATCTTTTTGGGAGAAGAAGCCCTAATTTCTACCTAGAATCATAGAATCATAGAATGGTTTGGGTTGGAAAGGACTTTAGGATCATTTAGTTCCAACACTCTTGCCGTGGGCAGGGACACCTCCCACTAGACCAGGTTGCTCAAGGCCTGGTAACCACTCTAATGACATGACCACTTTCAGTTGCTTCTACGGTTTCTAACACAATAATAGCCCTTATGTCTTTGCTGTTACTTGGATCTCCATCCCCTACCTCCACTGAGACGTCAGACTAGCTAGCACACTGTCCATGAAACACTGGTGTGCTGCCCCCAGGTTTTCTCTACCCAGTCTGGTTTTATCCCTTCCTCTCTTTCAAATGTAATTTAACGCTCTTTTAATGAGCCCTGCTAACTGTGTCACTGTAGGTATAGCTGCACTAACACAGTGATGGACCATAGTTTAAATTATCACCTTGGATCCTCAGTATCATTTAGCTTTGTATCAGTTAGTTTAAAAACTAACCTGTGGTGGCTGTTGCTCTGCTGACATCAGTATTAAGAGCAATAAGAAGGCTAGAGAGCTATGCTTGACCAAGCCATGACTCTGACATTTAAGGTGTTTGTTTTATACTGTCTTTCCAACTGTCTATTTCTGATCCCTTAATTCCTGTCATTTGTATGTTGACAAGCAGATCACAGATACTAACATTTGCCAAGCTAGTTCAGCACCTGGTTAAAAAGCCTTTTTCGGTCAGCTCTTTAACCAACAGAGAATGCATGTGGATTTTCTTTTTTGTGGATAAACTGGTAAAACAAATTGTAATTTTTAGTGAGTTATTTTTCTTACCATGTGTGGCATTATGTGCAGATGCCGTACTGCCCAGAATCATGGTAGAAGACATCCTCACTGGGTGCCTTCATTTGTTAAACAAATGTGCTGTTGATCCAGTGGTTGGTAAAAGGTTTCTCCAAGAATGAAAATAAAATTAATTTGAAACCAGGGAATTCCACTTTCATACAGAATGCACAGGAGTTGGGAACTACTGTTCCGGGGAGGCTGAGTAATTTGGTGCTTCACAAAATAGCTGGCCACGTGATTCTGTGGAACCATATTGAGAGTGTGGAGGATTTCATATCTATTACATTGGAAGAGTACAAATGGAGTAACTAATCCCTGTGCAAAAAAAAGGGGGAAAAGATCCTCACAGCTGCCTGTGGTGCTACTCTTATGCCCTTTCCTGTGTGGTCTGTCCTGAGATGTGTCCTGTTTAACATCTGCATCGATGACCTGGAGGAGGTGATGGAGTGCATGTTCGTACAGTATGCAAGTGACATTTGAGGGCAGGGGGACATAGATAGGCAGGAGAAATGGGCTGACAGGAGCCTTCTGAAATCCAGCAAGAACAAGTGGCAAGTCCTGCACTCAGGAAAGAAGTGCCCTCTGCAATGATACAGGATGGAGACTGCTTATTTGGGAGGCAGGTCTGCTGAAAAAGGCCCTGGGGGCCCTGGTGGGAAGTGAGGTGACAACTGCCAGCAGTGTGCCATTGCTACAAAGACTGACTGGGCTGTTATCCTGGGCTGGATAACAGACACACAGGCAGTAGATTGTGAAAAGTGGTGATCCCCTTCTACTCAGCACTCCTTAGATCCCAACTGATACACTGTCTCCAGTTTTGGGCTCTTTATAGGAAGGAGGTGGCTAAACTGGAGCACATTTAGCAATGGGCCAGATCTGTGAGGAGAGCTGAGGGATCTGGATTCCTCATCTTATGGAAGAAACTGCTTCAGGGAGATCTTTAAATGAGCAGTCTGCTGATACATATGAAGAGATTACTGAGAAGGTGGAACCAGGTTCTTCAGCACTGTGCATAGTAGAGGAGAGACAACAGGTATAAACTGAAATATAGGAGGTTCAGTCTGGACAAAGGGAAGGAAACCTTTGAAAGGTTTTTGACAAACCTTTCCATGGTAGGTACTATGAAGCAGTGGGACAGGAGAGTTTGTGCAGCCTGGAGAGTTTGTGCAGCCTCCATTCTTGGAGGCCTTAAGACAAGGCATGATAAAGCCCTAAGCAGCCTGGTCTGATCTCAGAGCTGACCCTGCTTGGAGGAGGAGGTTCAGCTAGAGACCTCCTGAGGTCCTTTCCACCCTGTATTAAATTATCTTACATGGTTCCCTGGCAGCTTAGACTCTTCAAAGGCTGGAATAAGGACATTTCATTAACAGCATGAAGTCTGTGGTTTAATGATTTATGAGCATGTGAATACAAGGGTGTGCAGTGAAACTGCGCTTCGCATTAGGGTCCTTTGACAGACTGTGAACTCGAGTACTAGCAAAACAACAAGTTTTTTTTTCTGCCTTTTTTGTCTGTCTAACTGGATAGCCACTGCTATGGCTGCTGCTTTAGTGAGGGTGAGTTGAAGAGGCTGTGTAGTTAAAAAGCTATTTTGGGATTGACCAGAATCATAGAATCATAGAATAGTTAGGGTTGGAAAGGACCTTAAGATCATCTAGTTGCAACCCCCCTGCCATAAGCAGGGACACCCCACACTAAACCATGCCTCCCAAGGCTTCGTTCAGCCTGGCCTTGGACACTCCCAGGGATGGAGCACTCACAACTTCCTTGCACAACCCATTCCAGTGCCTCACCACCCTAACAGTAAAGAATTTCTTCCTCATATCCAATCTAAACCTTCCCTATTTAAGTTTTAACATGCAGTTAATCAGTTTGAACACTCACACCCTGAATTTACAGGTTCGAAGCGTTCACACTGAGAAAAAAAACTAACATTACTAAACTACAGTCAGCCAGTTTTATCTGGCATTGGCTTATTTCTGATGCCATATGCAAAATATGAGTGATTTTTGGTTATTGAAGGCATAATCTCAACTCAGAAGAACTAAATATCAGGAATCCAAGAAGTTTTTTTGGGCATATTTAAACTTGCCAGGGCAAATCATTATATTCAACAGTTCAAGTAAGCTTTAAAAATTGTTTCCACCACACAAAGGTGAGCTGGGGTGGAGGACAGAGGGACATGAGCCTACCATTTTCTTTTGAAATGCTAAAATAATTTTACTATTTACCTAAAGGAAACCAGTATCTTTTAAGAGTGACCTAGCTTCTTTATTTCTCTTATTTCCTCCCCTCCAATGTAATGTCTTCGATTTCTGCTGTGCACTCCATTTTATGCCATCCAAAACTACAATGATTTGGCACTGGATAGCAGAGTATGTAAGCAGAACAAAACTTCCCCCAGCTATTCACCCACCCCTTCTCACAGGCAAATTTACTGCAACAAATACCCACCACAGTACAGGCATTGGAAAAAGTCATGCACACATACGGAGTTCAAAAAGGCTGGGTGGTTTTGTTTGCTTGTCTGTTGCCAAGCTTTGATAGTCAAAAAGATACAATTATTCTTCCTGACCTTTAGAACAGAAAGGTCTGATCATCCTTTGGATATACAAGTCTTTCCTCAAACAGCTGACAAAACCACACAGAAGCAGATTTAGTCTTGAGCTGTCTGAAATCTCTTCAGCAACAGAAGTGCCTCTGAAGCATTTCTATCAAGACACATCAATATGTACTCAAAATGACTGAAATCAGAGACACTCCCGCATTAAGTGAGGTTAGAAGATACCTCAGCATCCCACCTAGCCCAATGTCCTATTCAAACCAGAGCAAGACCTGGCATTATCCTGTGCTAGGTGTCTTGTTCCATCAATTTTTAAACAACACCAAGAATGGAGAAATCGGCCTCTGCTGACATGTCAGCGACAATCTGAGGCAAAACCTTAAACATTTATTAACCCACATAAAGGTTTAGATCATCAGTCAATGACTGAAATGGAAGAACATCTATGTCTTAACTATAGCCTTTAACTGTTCTTTATGATTTATCATCTCCTTTGTGAAGCGAAAAAGCTGCAGTACGTCACATACTAGCCCCATGGTAACTCTTGGGAAATGCCCTCAGTTTAGTTTAGACCACTATGTAAGGGTGTATTAAATGACTTACTAACGATCACTGAATCTAGCCATGGATGACCCTTTGAAGATACTTTCAGTTTTTGCATCGTTTTAATCTAACCACATTCATTAATGCCTTAGTAATATTTAGTTCTTTTAAACTGTCACCCACTAGAACTGCCTCAAAGGTTCTTCAGAAGTTCATGCAGTCAGCCTGGGCTGGGTTCATTCCAAGTACTGATGGCTTGTTCTGACAATTTGATCTGAAAAACCCTTCTGGAACTAAAGTACTTCGCCTTGCCTAAATTCAACTTTAAAAGCCAGCATACAGATTCCCATTTGCCTTGATTGAGAGCAAAGTACTTGCCCCTGGAATAACTCAATATTTATAAGTGAATATGACAACGCCCTTATCCCCAAAATAGTTATTAAAAGAAACTAGATTTGAGGACTTAAGAACTTGTTATCTTCCACAGAGTTTGCCTCTTCTAGTTGGTTCAATAAAGGTTTTGATCTCTGGCCTTTAAGAGTAAAAATACTAAGTATTCTTTCCAGACACCTGCTTGAAAAGATGTGGGTTTATGTGAAAGCTTTAATTCATGCTTGAACACCACCTGGCTGTAACTTGTGTTTCAGGTATAAGATGAAAGATCTTACTGGGGAAACCCTAGAATACATTCCCCTTTATTCAAACCTGCTTACACTTAGTCATGTTCTGTGACAAAATTTTTAATTTCCTGATAAAACACCTTTGTGCTCATTTGTTTTAAATATTTCAGACCTGTTTGTCTGTTTTCCCTAAATTAATTGCTCACCTTGTTCCATTTTCCAAATTGTGTGCAAGGGTAGCACAACCACCTGGAATACCCAATTTGTATACTCAAAAATCCAGCCATATATAGTTAATTTCTTTACATAGTTAAGTAGCAAGCACCAATACCCAGAGACAAGAGACGTGATGGGAAGGAAGGGAACAAGAACGTAGAGGCTATGTGCCCACGCTGGACTTTTCACTGCTTATCATCACCCATTTGAATGACTATCAAGAAACTTGCAGCAGGGATGCTGTACATATGTACCTTTTTAATGCTATTGTTAATTTAATGATATAAAAATAAAAAAAAAAGAAAGAGTAAAATTTAAGCTACCGCAGTAGAGAGCAAGGAATTTCCATATCAGTTTAATTATTACTTTTATAATCAAATATCTGCCATAGACACTCTCTGGAGTTAAAATGAATTAACATAACCTGTGACCTATTTTGCTGAGCTCATCCAGACACCTCTTGTCAAGATGCAAAATTTTTAATGAAATTAATTGCACATTTTTAATCATGTACCTGGCAGATAGAGCATTATTTTTTTTTTCATTATTATTTGAAAGAAATATTGAGGTCGATACTTCAGGAGCAAAGAAATCAAAACCAACCCCAAACAACTTCCAAAACCCATAACATCTATGCCTGCATACTGGTCCTGAGAAAAATGCCTCCATTGCCTGACTTAGGATAAGCTTTCTAACTCCTTCCCCCCAACTTCAGAAAACCAGGAGACAATGTGAATACAGTGTGATGAAAAAGACAAATCTAAACAGAGTTACACCTCAAGTGAAAAATCCATGTCAAGTTTAACAAGAAGTAAGTAGCTCACTTGTTATCTTCAGTTTATAATTACCAACTTGTCAGAAGTCACAGACACGTAACCCCTTGCAATGCAATCTACATTGCCACACATCACAACAGAAGTATAGCTCCTGAGGTTATTATTTCCCCTTTTTCCTTCTTGCAGTGTACTTCTGCAACATATTTCTGTATTCTATCACTAAAGTCCATCTGGAAATATGCTTCTGTTGACAATTAGTATTCTCCCATAAACTGTTCCTCCCCCACGAAATGAACATGTAGGACAGCACTACAAATGGCAGAGCAAGAGGCAGGGAAGGTGAAAGGAAGAAACACAATCAGAAACAGCACTACCAGACTTATATGAGGCAGCATCCATCTTAGTCATAACAGCACTTCAACTGCACCTCATCATAAGCTATTGCACACCACACCTCTTACAAGAATAGGCATGTTTTCCATGCTTCTGCATTCATTTTACATAAGCAACATTTGTTCTCCTTCATTTTCTCAAATTAACCACTGAAAGATCAAATGCAAAAGAAGATTCATACTATAGTACATTTTTACAATTAATTTTCCCAAGTATCCCCAAAGGCAATTAGAGAGAACTAGATTATCTTCAGTTACCTGATCTTCTGAATATTAAGCAAAAAACAATATCAGCAAAAAGTTTCTAGAGCAGCCTAACAAGGCACTTAAGCAAGTGAATGTGGATAGGGAAGCTCAAAACACAGTTAACTACTTCCAAAGTCAATTAAAAGTAAAATCCCTTCTTAAAAAGGTCCCATCTGAAAAGGAATCCACACACCCACTTTTTAAGACAGACTCTTGCTGGCATATTCAGAGCAGAAAAAACTGCTTTGCACATTTTAAAGTTTGACTTTGTAGATAAGCAAGTCTTAAGGCTCCCATACAGTGAAGGTCAACCATAACATTATCAAAATATCTTTTTCTTTTAAGCACAGAAAATAAACTCCCTTGAAGGTGACACAAAGCTCACATTAACAACTCTCCACATTAACATTTTAAAGCAAGAAATCTCCCAGAGCTGTTTCCCATCATTTTAACTGCAGAAAAGAACTTGTAACATAAAAGACTTCTGTTTCCATCTGGGCCATTCAACTACTTGCTGGCAAAATAATAAATAGAAATAAACTCTACAATTTAGTACATACTGAATACTATTTTCTTTCGTCTTCTCAGGTTTACTTTCAGTGTGGCTTAACTAAAAGTTAATTTGCATTCTAAAAAAAAAATATATATTCATATGGTAACATTTTCAGTTATCAAAGTCGCAAGCACAAAAACTGGGTTCATACACTAGATTTCCAGAATTAGCAGCTGAAGCTAAATCTTTTGATAATGGAACAGACTTTGTGCCTCTGTCTTACCTGCTAAACCTCTTCATGGAGGGTTATCAAGCTGGAGAAGACATATCCTGTGTAGAGATTTGCTGGCTGTGCTGTGTTACACATCACGCAGGAGCTGTCACTTCAGTAGAAGGAGCAGTATCATTAGGCCTAGGAAGAAAGCAGAACATCCATCAAATGATATCAGCCTTTTAGTTAAAGATAAGAGGAGTCAACCAAAACCCACAATCATGATATTCATTACCTAATGAAGGGGAAGGCAGAAAATAAGAAGCCCTAAAGATGGATTAAGGCAACCAAAGGACCAAATCACAGAAATAATAAATGTTAAAGTTACCTTCCAAGGGTCTATACCCAAAATATCCAAAGATTTATATCTAGGCAGCTATGTGATATATATATATATATGGATGTAGTTTAAAAACTATGGATGTAAAAGGACTCTCAGAAGTTCACGGGTTGAAAAGAATGCTCCTCAGTCAGGTGGGGGAATGGTTAGAGTCACAGGCCTGGAACAGCATCCTTGAAACTCTGGATTTAATGTTGCTGCCAGTACAACAATATGACCAAGAACTGTCTCTTGGCAGTGAAAATACTCCTATCTGACAAGGTCACACTCATTTTTACTACCTCCCTTTCATGTAATAGCTTACCACCTGGGTTATAGAAGACCTGGATTTAAATTCCAACCTTACCAATGGGATTTTGAATACAATCCTAATTGAGAGATGTTCTTAAACTCCTCCTCAATAAGCTTCCACAATTTGCAAAGAGCAAACAAATATTCCAATGGCAATAGAGAACACATTCGGCCACAGCTCGTTAATTGAGATACCAACTTCCCTTGTCTTTAGGATTTGCTCCAATGACTGCTCATAGAAGCAGAAAGCACAGGGGAAGGCAACTGCATGCTTCTTCAGCCTGTTGTGCAAGACATGCTGAAATAAGGCCAACTTGGCCTTTGGCAAGCATTTAGTTGCTGGGGGCTTTGGGCACTTCCACAGTGAGATAAGTACTGAATAAAATCTTTTGAAAATTCACATTTTTAATGTAAGTTCTATGCGCTACTTAAGCGCCTAAGTCAGCTGTGCAACACATTTAAGCAAAACGATGCAGCTTGATCTCATTTACACTAGGCTAATTTTGTAATCATTGGTTTAAATGTGTACTAAAAATTATTTGCATATTGAAAGGGCGATTGTAAAATTCATTCTATTCTTTCTTATACAATCAAATGGCTCTTCGTATTTCTGGGAAGGTCCCTGGATTCTATAAAAACTGGAAATGCCACGAAGACGCATTTCAATTCTGAAAGGCTTCGTTTGCACATTAGCTTCAGCATTATTTTTTCCAAGTTTAAACACTATACCATTTTAATTTTCAGAGTGCCAATTCTGTACAAGCATTGTGTGGGTGGTGAAAGCTGGAGGTAGCTAAACTGCTTTATAGGTATTCTCCTGGCTAGCCTTTTGTGCATGTCCAAGGCAGTTTAATATTGATGTTTAGACTGATTGGCAGCAAAGCACTTTGTTTAAAATAGAAGAATTTCTAAATCGACTAAACTGAAGTCTTGGCAAGCAAGGAACTCAGTGACAAATACACAGTAGCAACGCATCAAAGCATTCCATGTAATATAAGACACCAAAAAGAAACAAAATAGGGCCTTGCTGCCACTTGAGACTGGAGACCTGTTTAACTCCTTAACCATGCAGGATAGCAAGACATTTGTTGCATAACAGCAGCTTCAGATGGTGCTTTTAATTCCTGCCATCTTTTCTCTGAAGAACAGAAGATTAGACTTCTACAGACTCTGAGAGACAGGGAGTGGAGCCAGCAGCAATATTTAGCACAGAATGACTGATTTCTGGCACCATCTAGCTTCTCTGCATCAGGAATCTGGCAGCCTGGTAGATGCTTTACAAAGACGCTGATTGAATAGTTGATACTAGTGCTACAGAAAGCATGAGAATGAGTAAGCCCTAAGTGGCAGCACTACATTATTCCCTCTCCCCACACCTTTTATTTTTTTTTCCTTTAAAAAATAAAAATAAATTAAATTAAAAAAAAAGCAGTGATAAAAAACCCAACTGGGCTGAATGCCAAAGTCAAGAGAATGCAGACCCTGTTCATCATTCAGCTTCTGACTATGCATCTCTGACAAATATCTACAATAAATATCAAACATGCCAGGCACAAAGAAGCCTGCAGAAAGACTCTTAATTTTTATGAGACACTGTATAATCTGTGAAGTACAGATTTTTTTAACAATAAAACTATCCTTATTTCCACTCAGAGCTGTAAAGCTCCAATGAATCAGTGTAATTAGAAAAATAGTGAATTTATACTCATTCATTACACTTAAGGAATTTTGAACTATAGAAACTCCAGTGTGTCAACTGCCTTCCAGCTCTGCAGGGAAAACTGCTGACAGTTTGAGAATAGCAGCCATGTTTTGCTGCTGAATGCCAAAACGGAATCAACGAGATGTATGAACTTTGAATGCCCATGCGCTGTGAAGTTTTCAAGAATCATATTTACTCATCAGCATAAAACCACGTTTATAGACTTGCACCTTAGGAAAGCAAAAAGGAAGACAAATAAGGCTGATTTATGTCCTCAGCAGAGAAGTAAAAGAGAAAAGAGGAAAAAGGTTAGAAAAACCATCTTTAGACTACATGAGGCAAGCAAGCATACTTTCTCCAATTTGGAATGTTTTTTTCTTTTTCAGTTTGCACAGTTAAATTAACCATTTGTCTGAAATCACCTGGAACATGCCTCAGGATCTCATCCCTTCACATTTAATTTACCCAGCATAGGCCCAATCAAAGCAAGCATTCTCAAACGCGTGACCAACCCAACTCACTTTCTCATTTAGTTGGTCTTCTCAACTACAAGTGTGCACAGATAGCAAAACAGAAAGTTAGCTACATTTACACACAACTAATACATATGAGTTTCCTAATGGAAAGAATGGAACATAGTTACATGCTTTTTCCCAAAAAGTGATTCTTAAAGTGACATTTCTCTGCCTCTCCCTCAGTGTCTTGGCTTAACGTACTCAGTCTGTGTAGACCCATTTTCTCAGTAAGGAGGTCTAGGTTTATTCTGCTATTGATTCATTCATGATCTGCCTTTGCATTTTATGTTTTCATCCAATAACTGAAGTGTACATTGTTTCCTATTTGTTTTAACTGTATTGCAAAAGTGTTTTGTTTGTTTTTAAAGAGTCTTACATTCTTTTCACTCCAGGTATTTATGTTCCTTTAGACTAGATATTTTCTGCTTCTTTTGATTATACAAGACTATGAAGGACCATATATTTTCCACGGCAAAGGGGCAGTTGATACCTGAATATTAGCAAGCCAGTATTTGGTGCAACATGAATTAAAGCGTCCAAGTAGGTAGGAATTTCAAGTTTTAGATGTAAGAATTGAGATGATCACAATCTGAACTGCAGGCAGAAGCTCAAAATGAAGTTTGAAGCTACTCTCAAGAGTTAATACCTGTTATCTGAAGACACATTAAGCTCATTGAACGGTTACAGATCAAAATGGAAGAGCAAGCAAAACAAAATTAGGTAACAAGGGCAAACCAGAGAACATGTTCAAAAAAAAGGGAGTGGAAAATTGAGGCATCTGTCAACAGCTTATAACTTGGATGTCTGTTAATGGTTTTACATTCACTTATGCTATTCAACTGTAATAACTACAAAGTGTGAGTGTCTACATAGTTTGGATAAGCCACAGATACTAAACCTAAGAGAATCTTAGGCTACTGCATAGTCTTCAAAGATACACGGCACTGAATTTAGCACATTTCTGATACCCTTGCACTCAGATTGCACTTCTCAGTGATGGACAAAATCCACAGGAATTTTTAGCAGAAATGCTACTGATTGTCAAGGGAGGTGATCTTTCAAAACTCCTTTGTCCTCTTGAAGATCCCTGCATGCAGTTCCAGGGTAACATACTGGTTTAAAAAACCTGGTATTTAGTTTCCCAGAAAACAGTAAAGCACTTGCACTAATTCCTTCTCACTTTGTTTCCTGATGAGCTCTTACACACAACTATCCTGAAGCAGAGCGACTTGCACATTTGTAAACACACACATGCTCTTGGCTGCTTACGCTTGCAACCATTATTTTAGTGACAGCATGCCCAATCTGAAGTTGCTTGCCCTATAGCTCAATAATCTTTGTTTGAAGATGTTATGGCATCACTCATGTCCTCTTTCTAGAGCACAGCTCTGCTGTTCTCTTCCGCATGAAATTAGATTTCCTGGCACACACATATGCAAACCTTGCCCTATCCCCACCTTCCCCTCCCCCCCCAAAAAAGTCAAATGTGACCTCCCTCTTATATTCTCATATACCAATAAAAATATTAAATATAGGAAAAAAGGGGGGGACACATGACACTGACAGATAACCCACATTCAACAAGTACTGGGCTTATGTAAATATTTTCAGCAGATACTTATATTATGCAGATAATC
This sequence comes from Loriculus beryllinus, assembly GCA_039877255.1. Taxonomy (NCBI): domain Eukaryota; kingdom Metazoa; phylum Chordata; class Aves; order Psittaciformes; family Psittacidae; genus Loriculus; species Loriculus beryllinus. The sequence goes on along the minus strand of JBCJKH010057496.1, from coordinate 28,004 downwards.
CAGTATAATCATAAACAGCTGAATGTTTCTGATCCTAACCTTCAGGTACCCAAGATAGATACTTGAATGTAAGCATTGGAAAGAAGGCAAAGAACAGAAGAAAGGGGAAAAAGTGTTAAAGTATTACAGGACTAGGGTAGTGCTACCTTTATTTTTTATATTCAGGAGGAGTTTGTCACGACTACAGTAGCCTACTCCCTTTCTGCACTGAATAATCCCCAGCATTTATGTATTAGCACATTTCAGATACACAGATCAAAGACTTGACTTTCTAATCTTGCAGATATGGGCAGAGAAAAGGCAGGGCAGAGCAAGAAATGCCAATAAGCTTTCTCTCCCTTTTGCTCTCATGTTACTGAACATTACTCCTTTTTGTCCAAATACTTGATGGAATCACTGCTTCTGAAATAGAGAAGACTGAAAGGTGACAACTGTTTTATAGATGCATGATGCTAATTTATAATTTGAAAGTATATTTTGTACATATATTTCTCCAATTGCAGGGGTGAAATGGCAGTTCCAGAGAAAAAAGTGACCAGGATTTGTCACTCTTATTGCCTTATTAAATGGATTTTATGTATTACGAAAGAATCCAGATCTCAAACAATTGGTTTTGATTTTCCTTCCAGTTTTTGCCCTAGGAAAGGTGGGGCATGACTAAGTATTTTAGTTCTTCTTTATTCTCATTCCTCACTTCACTGTGCTTACATTTTATTAGCAGTGCTGTGAACAGCATATGACAGTAATAATGAGCTCTTACGCAAGACACTCAGACTAGACCCTCATATGCTAATTAAGCATGATCCACATTTCACAACAAGAAAAATAAGTTCCAGAGACATGAACGGACTGGTTAAATCCTTTCTTCGGTCATTTTATATTATTCCTTCCTTCGAATTCATGAACTTCTTTCTTCCTCAGTCTCATTCTGTCCCCCACAGCCTTAAGGGACAGCATTTGGAACCTTAAACCATGGGACCAGCAAGATTAGAACATATTAGTCCCAAGTCCAAGTGCAATGCCCTATTCAAACAGCTACACTGCCTGCTAGTTACCAGGTTGAATTGAAAACAAAAGTTTCATTAAAAGACAGCAGGATCGATCATTATTTCTCCCTTCTGCCTACCTCCTCAAGTGCCTGAGGTTATTTTCCACAACAAAAATGAAAGCCCTTCTTGGAAGTGTTTTTGTGCTAAACAGCAGTGGTTAATTTCTTGCAACTAATTAGTTATTCAAGTGAAAGTATAATGATCCTCCAACATGATTGAAAGTGCTTCAACTGAGTTTCCTGCTAACAGCATACTTCTAGAAAAGATGCAATAAATCAGCAGTGTTATGGAAATCTTTAAACAAAGCAAGTCTATGACAAGAACCCATTAAAGATACAGCCATGTAATATTTATGTACCTAGCTGACTTGTGCTTTTAACCTAGCACTTTCAGCTATAGCTTTTTAGCACCTGGGTCATATTCACTGAGAATGAAATTCACCCTATCTGCTAAAAGCCAGCATAATGTCTTCACATTAGGTGTTCGGAGTAGAGTTACCACAGGCCTATAAGCAATGGAACCTTCCCACCAAATGGAATTTCATCCAGATTTTTCTAAAGAAAAGTACAAGCAGAACACCTTTAAGCAGCACAGAAATTTTAATGAAAGCCTCAAACTGCCTGCTTACCTTGAGCAAGAAAAATCTGTAGGTACCCTAAAGAAAAAGTTTCTAAATCTAAGAAGGCACCAATGCAGAAACAAAACTTCTTAAAATAGCCAGACACTCACAACTGTTCACATCACTATTAGTTGATTGGGAGTGGTTACTGAGATGGTAATAGCAGATCTCTAGAGATTCTTAGAGAATGTAGACTATATAAAATGCCATCCACTTACTCCAAAAATATGAATTCATTACAGGTTGAATATTTAAATGTATTAGGTACTACTGCAGAAAGGCAAGACCCAGTGGTGTCTTCTTTATTTTGTTTGAGCCTTTTGGATGTTATAGATATACAAATCTTTAAATCTCCAAATCAATTTCTCTACCTTCCATCACATTAAATTACATCTGCACGTGTGTTTGTATGTATTTTTAAAACACACATAAACATACATGAAGGAAAGGGAATGGTTTAATAATCACCACTTTTGCTCTGTATGCTTTCCCTCATCCCATTCATTCATTTACTTTATTGCCAATGTCTCAAGTCAGTCTTCCCACAGCTTTGGGACACATGATATGGAATCATAAACCAGATTCGGTAGAAGTCCCAAACATTACTTCTTGGCCTACTCATCCTTACTGCAGCAGATGGATGCAAAAAGGCAATCCCTGCTGCTGTGGGGCTGGAAAAGGGAAACTTCAGAGAGGGATGTAGGAACTACACTTTCCAGGAACCCCGGAGGAAACAAGAGGGTTATAAGTTAACAAGAGAAAAGGATTGAAGGACAGAGAGGAGACCAAACATCACACCCCTTTCCCAATAAAACCACCTTTGCTCTCACTATAGGCTTTTGGGCCAGTGACCACTTTCAACTCACACTTTCTGCTGGAAAAATAAATTAGGAGTCCAGCTTAATTTCATCAATAGAAAGCCTAAAGTGGTCACTGGAGCACAAACAGCTTTTCAAAGGAAAGCCGAGCTCAACAGGGACAAGGAAGAGGATGTTGAGAGCACCACAAAAATACAGGCAGATTAAAAACATTAAGGGTGCACCAGTTTTGAAGAATACATACAAGGCTTTTGTAACAGTTCCTACAAACTTGTACCTATCTATTGCAGGCTATTTTTTCTCTAGATTAATATATATTACTTAAAAATAACTTTGCCAGGGCAGAAAATAAGCAGTTCATGTTGGTCTTTATAAAGACAAAACCCAGCAACAGAAATTAGTAAAAGAAGCAGGCATTTTCTGCCTGAATACACAGGATTATGCTTCGCATTTATGCTGTAAAACATTGGATCCAGTACAAGCAGTTGTACTGCAGTGGGGTTTGCTATGCTAAATACTTAAACTGTGTGCCCAGTCCTTCAAAATCTGAGCTTATTCTCTCTTCAGAGCTTTGTAGGGTTGAGTCAATAGTGTATTTGTTTTGAATGGCTGTTCCTAGATAACAGTAATAAAAATGAAAAACTTGTTTACATCATTTAACATGTCTAAAAGCTTAGCTCAGGACGCTAAAGAAAAAAACCCAAGCAAGCAGAAAACTGCAATTCTTTAGAACGGTGTCTGCTATTGAAAATAAGTTACACCAGCAAAAAGAATATTTTGGCAACACTGAACCAAAACCAGTCTTGTTCTTAGCTGGAGCAATGACTGGCATAAAGAGATTTCAAGGAATTTCCTCTTCTCCCTGAAGATAACCATAAGCTTTTCTACTACCCCAGAAGGCATGCTGCAGTGGTTGCAAGATGGGTCCTAAGCAGTAGCCTTTATTTATTAGAGCACATAGAACATGTGATGGAGAGTCAAAACAAAGCAAATCAGGCAATTCCACCGATCTTATGAAAACTTCTTCCCTCATTTGAGTAGTACCTTCAGATCTAATATGTGTTATGTCAGCCATTTAGAAAGTACCCCTCCACTCGTTTTTTAACTTGTATTAATGCATCTTAAGATTTCACCAACATTAATACACACTCATGGACTGTGCAGCGTTCTCAAATTGCATTTGTGGTTCATCTTCTGTAAAGCATGGTTATATTTTTAGGAACAAAGAGGAAGCATAATCTCTCATCTGTTTTAAGTTACACATGAAAAATACTGAAGATGTTAGCAACAAGTAGATTGGCATGCAGAAATTTCACAAAGGAAAAATATAATGCCAAAAAAACAATTAGAGCAAAGGAAATAATGCAAATGGGCAATGATTTACCATCTTTGTATTTTCAGAATGACAGTTCTAACTGAATGCTGCCTATCTTCATTTAGTATCAGTTACTATGTAATAAGCACAGTATTTGAAAAAACATACATCTTCATATTTACATGCTACCTAGAAAGCTCCTGATAATCTGGAAGCAGACAGAACTCAAAAAGGTGCCTCATTCCCAGTGAGGATGTGATTTCACCTCTAAGGGCCTGGGGCAGTGTGCCTCAAATGCTAATAGCTTGAGTTGTGTGCAATAGCCTTATATTGTTTATATAGCACTTCACATGTTCAAAGCACTATGAGATATCAGCCATCACTACACTTTTATGAGGCTGTAAGTATTACCCACTAAACATTAGAGTTCAAATGACTTGCTCTTGATCAAAAGAAACTTTGTGCAGCGGGACCATAATTATTTGAATTTGGCAATTCTTGCAGTCCGTTCCTATGGTGACTCAGAAAGAAGAGGGGGGTGGGATATTGAAGCCAGTTGCTACCGCACTCTGCTCAAGCAGCGATATGCAGACGCGCAGAATCCCTAAGGTATCTCGTGCTCAAGCAGCACCATTTTCTGGTAACTTCCAAAAATAATTTTAGGAAATCAAAAGCACAAATTAATAAATATTAAAAGCCTCCAAACATGTTTTGCTGAATACATGTATTTCATATGATCACCGTGAAGACTGTATAAGGCAACATACACGTTGCACTGAAACACTCCAGAAATCCTAAAACAGGATTCATGCTGAAGCAGTTTGGGCTTCTTTTTTGTAAACAAAATGGATTAGTAGAACAGGTACTAGTAGTCAGCCCATTTTCTGCAGGTAGAAAGCTGCATTTCATTTTCTAGCACTTGACTACAGGAGGATCCAATAACAGAAATACAGAATATTTTTAATCCCCATTTTCATAGATACCTTCATGCTATGAAAACTCTGTTGTTATGCTAACATTTATAAATCTAACCTCAGAATATCAAGTCTCTATTGCCATAGAATGCATGCAAAGACAAAGAGAAATGTTGAAAAACAACCAATGAATCCAGTCTTAAACACATAAATGCTTAACAAACATGAAACAGGAAACATGCTGAAGATTTTTTTATAGCTGAGAACACTTAATGTGATACAAACACTGATATTGAAGACAGAATAAGAAAATTCTCATCCTCTGCCTTCCCATCCAGCACCCGTCCTATATCATACAATACTGTCTTTCCCACATCTTCCATTAACTTGTATGCAAGTCTTGGTTTCCACATGTACTATTGTTTTCTGAGCATAGCTTCAGTTATTGGGGTTTAGAATCTTGCCTGTGGGATCACATGGAAAATAGATCATAACACTAAAACAAAAATGTAGACCGCTATACACAATCCAGACTTGTCAAGTAAGTAAAAGATGCTCATTCAAGGCTATCGCAGGAAGAGGGAAGGTAAGAAATACCCTTCAAAGGTAGTAATAAGTACAGAGAATTACTAACAGGACCTCTTGTGGTTTAGCAGAATTGATCATGCTGCTCTTAATATTTACCCCACTCTGTCACACAACTTCCACTTGATATTTTTTGGGTACAGGCCACCCAGAACTCCATGCCAGCGTTTGTTTGCAATTTCTACTGGTTTGACTTAGATTGACTGAAAAGATAAATTACTGAAATGTTTGCTAAAACATTAAACTTTAAGCATAATGTCAGTAGGTGAGCATTACTTCATGGATATTAATGTAAAAAGCACTTACCATACTCCAGCTAGTGATCTAAAGAACAGATGTTTGCATATGATTTATGGACACTGAAATATGTGCATATCTTCCATAAATAGTAATGTGTTCCAGTTACAAGGAGTGGAGAATTGTCATCCAAAAGGCTGGGAAACTGCAGGCAGTATTAGAATTTATTCACCAAGGTTTTGGCTTTAAATAAAAAGCAAAGCTTACAGGTCCGGTGCTGCAACCCTGTATGTTTGGAAAGCTCTTACAATTTCAAACAGGACTAAAACCATGAAGTAATAAAATGGAGAGTCAAGCTCTATAAGTCAGATATAAAGGTATGTTTAGAACACATGAATGAAATTATGATTTCTTAAAATAAGAGTAAGAATTTATATCAATTGAGGCACAAAATCCTAAAGCAGTAAGTAAAAAGCCAGTATTGCCTTGGATATTTTTACATTAAATTTGGTTTCGGAAGTGCCTTTAATATCAAAACGTAGCAAAATACTAATCAAGCAAAATTCTAATGGGCAAAGCATAGTTTTGAACACTGCAATTAAATTATTTCTGGAAGTGCAATCAAATATTTGATTGAACTAATATCATCGCTTCTCACATTTGTTCTGTTCCTAAATTAGCTTGGCTAATCAGCATCCCACCTCATAGCCTGTGTTACAAACATGTAATATTATCTGATGGGTTTATTTCAAGAACACAGTAAATTTTTGGACAGCAGACTTACTAAAAAACTTATTCAAAAGCTACAAACACACAAACTAGAGTACTGGGAGATGTATTGGTTTCTGGGCCAGCAGAACTCTGATAGGACTCAATGAACTGCGGATTGCTGTGCCATGGCTGTGTTAAACAAGTTTTGATTTACTTTAAAACAGTCCTGTGTTCATTATTTCACCTAAAAATCTGTTCTATGGTGTGCCAAAATACTCCACCCCCTCATGCCACCCCCCTGCCTTATTTCATGGGCAAGGACTAGGATGATTCTGTATAACTTTAGATTTCTTAATGCCATAGTGTACAAAAAAGCAGTCTTGTAGAACGCAGAACTTAAACAAGGCAATCACAGTTTTTCCTTCTGTCTCAGGCTGGCATGCACTGTTGCTTCAAGATGTTGTGCAGCTGCTACTTTTCTTCAGAGATGGCTGTACTCCAGTAAATGGTGAAATACTCCCTAAAACATCATTTTTTTTTCCAGCAGAGGTTTAGAGTGATGTTTCCATAGGTTGAAGCTAACATGAAAACATTGTGATTGTCTAGATGGATTTCTTGAAAAACATTGTCCTTAGTATTACTGCATTAGTAATTAGGAGCCAATGTTATACTCCAGCACACTGTGGAAATAACTGCAGCTAGTGTTTGTAGAATATAGTAGTCTCGGATTATAGTAAAGGTTATTTGATTCTGTTCTTGCCATTTTTATGGCCACAAAAAAATTAGCACATCTCATTGTCAGAAAAATTACTTCCTCTTGATAGCTGCACAGGAATTTTTACTTCCAGCACATAACTCAGTCATCCAAGAATAAATTGAATCCCTAATAACTACAGTCAGCTGGATTTAATTCCTTTTGGTGGAAGCATAGCAGTGTCAATACTTACTGAGATTTAGTATTACTGCTAATTTATTGCAGGTGAAATGTCAATACAACATGGAAATTCATCACTTGAGAAAGGTTTAATAAAAAAGATGAACACAACACAAAACAGAAAAGGTGATAAGAACCCATAACTGATCATTCTACTTTTTTTTTCCAGATGAGCAGCCAGGTGCCAGCTGGTGCAAAGGCAGATGCCACTGACGTCAATGGAGCAGTGCCAGTTTACACTAGCTGAGAATCTGATCCCAAGTGTGTTAGAACCATTTTTAGATGCTGACACTGGAATTCATTTTTGCAACACAATTAAAAATACATTCATGCACTGCATTTCTTCCTGTCCCCAAGTGTATAACTGGAAGCCTGTTGACAGACTGTGGGAGAGGGCAAGTAGGAGCTGGAAGTAGCCAACAACTGTATCTGTGAGATAACTTTGCAATACAAGTATTAATACTATTGTTTGTTGGCTGTTATACAAGTGAATATTTGCCTTTAAAAAGCCTTAACTCCACCACCCAGGAACAATTCCATGTCAAAAGAACAAAAGATGCTGAAAGCCACACAGACTGACTATATTTATGTATAACCATATAAACACATTAATATACTGTTTTAGTCCGTGTGAAAACTGAATAGAATGTTTTAATGCATCATGAGGGAAACTATTTAAAATCACAAGCAAGTCCCCAAGCCTGAGATCTGCATATTCATCTAAGTTTCTTTTCCTAAGCAATCTCACAGCTTTATAAACAGTGGTATTGTTAAAAATACTGAGTCAGCTGTTTGAAGAAGTCTGTGAGCCAGACCTGTCTGATACCTATCATTTATATTTCATCAAGCATTTACGTGGCACAGGGAGAAGTAATGAAGAAAGGAAGAGGTAGGGTGATAAGCAAGGCACAGTACCCCTTCGTAGTTCCAGGAACCACTCTTGGATTATTGTTTTACACAAAGCGGCCATTAAAAATGTGTACGGCATGACAGCTGTCAGTATTAACCGGAACAATGAAGTAGAACATTGGACTTCTGATTCAAGATAAAGTCAAAATGGAAAAGTTAACCAATTAGAGTTAAAGATGCAGTTCACACAGCATTGAATTGTCTGTGCGGCACAACACCCTTATCTTCAATTTAGGTCAGGCCATCAAAAGGAGGAAGAGGAGTGAAGACTGAAGATGAGATGCTCTACTTCACACAGTTGCCCTCTGGAAGGACTGGCAAAGGCAGTCACTTAAATTAAGTACAGGTCATCAGACAAGATATCTAATCTATTCCAAAGACAGGCAGCTCTCGCAATTCAAATCCCCATGGCCTTTACAGCGACACAATGAACTACTTCCTCATGTACCTCTGTCAATTCATGTTAGGTTCCAATTTTTTTAAAGTGATATTTCATGCACACCATGACCCTATTGCTCACAGCAAGGAAAGTGCTTTGGTTTATTTATGACCTACTAACCTTAAACAAAAAAAAACAACCCATACATCCAATCTGAATGTTCACATAGGCCTGCAGATCTCAAGTGAAATTTAAAATAAAGCTGGCATGCATAACAGCCCAGTAAGGTATTAAAAAAATACATATGAAAAGCAGATGAGAGTATATGAAAGCATTTTTACCCTACATAAGCTGCACACATCAGGAATACCTTTTTGTGGTTTTGTACTTATAAGTTCCATCCTGTTTCAAGAGAGACTAGGTAACTGAGGAAATACTGAGCTTTTTCCATTATAGAGGAGTGGGTAGGGAATAGTAACAACCTGTGAAAATTATTCCCCGAGATGCAATCCACCCTGCCTCAAGTTCTACACCACTACTCTCCTTCCCCTACTCCCCATCCTAATTGCCAGGTATCAGCCAGGCAAGACGCCATACTGAAATATCAAGTGACAGGTAAAAGCAAGGTAGAGGAACACAGGAATGAGTACTGAAAGAGATGGCATACAAAAAAGAAAGCTTAAAATAAGGCAAATTTTAAATAGGAGTGACTCTAAACCATGAAATCTACTCATTTGGCTGAAACAAGGTGAACAGATGCACAAAAGACTGCTGAGTTATTCTCTGGTGTAAAAAACTCCTTTCTTAACATCCATGGAATTAAACTGAGAAAAAGCCAGGAAAAAAAATGGAGGGTAAAACTAAATAAATAAATGAAATAAATCAAACTTCAGAGATGCTGCTCTATCAGAAAAAGTTAAAAAACAAAGCCAAACAAACCCAACCAAAACAAAAAAAAAACCAAACTCATGCCACCACAGCCACAAAGGGTTTGGTTTGAATTCAGGTATATTCATGATCACAGTGGCCTTTATAAACAAAATACATCTAATCTGCCACAAAGGAGAAAATCAGTTGATTCCTGTCCTGTCTAGTTCTCCAACAAGATATATTAAAGATTCTGTCCTTTAGAGGTATTTGACAGAAAATGCAGTTGAGTTAAGTGATGTAATAAAAACCTCTACACGCAGAGCAATTAGCTGAAAGAAAGAGCTAGGACAGTCCTCACCATGGTTTGTTTATGAAACAGCACCCTTCTGACTCGCAATCTTTTGGTGATGGTTTTCCTTTTGCAAGTACAAAACAAAGCAATACCCAACATCTATAAAGATTTTGAAAATAACCAGAGATGGACAAGCGTACAAGACACCTTTCACCAAAGGTAAACTAACAACTCACAGAAACCAATGCATCAGTTGCATAATTTCAGTGCAGAAAGCTGAGAGTGGACCTAGCAAAAAAGAAGCCTGACCAGCTGAGCTGCAAGACCACCTTCTGCAGAAGAACTCTGCTCCCAAATGTAAATCAGGTAAAATACCTGCTATCATGTTTTGCCTTCTAATCGAGCTTCCAAACGCCTTGCCCTATATTGTGAAAACCACAACCCTATGTTTTACTTATCTACTTTAAGAATTAGGACAATGGAATTTGAAAAATCAGGACATTGGAAAAAAATTGTTGTACCACTGTAGAAATACGTAGGGATAAGCACTTCGCTGTGTAATGTTTAAGTTCTGGATGTATACAGCATGCTGCCACCTAAAAAATGTGTGTACAAAAATCTAAGGCCATCAAGCCTTGATGTCCATTTGCCTTTTTCCCTCCTGAAAACTACCATAACAAGTTCTTCAGATATAAATTTGTAAGGAAAAGAGGCCTTCTGTCCAAGACATTCATTAAGAAATTAAAAATTCTTAAAAGGAATATGTAGTTTTTATCCGTCTTAAGCAAGTTTAAATCTGATTGAACCATGTCAGCAGAAGAAATTTTACTCAGTTGGTAGTGTGAAATTGGCAACACTAATTCATAAAGCTCTTAGCCAGCTCTGTTTATGTATAGGACCTTGTGTTTTGGCTTGCCATGAAGTTTGGCTTTGTGCAACAACAGACATTAATCCACTTGTGCCTGGATCCTAACATATATTGTTAAAACCTGAATAAGTGAAATATGTTTTCTTTTCATAGAACGAAGTTTGGAAAACTGGCAGCTCATTTCAGAGAGGCTCAAACAGGACGGACAGAGAAGGCTGGTGGTGTCGGTAAGAGAAAAATGAGTGAAGTTGCATCATCTGAATAATTAAAATCATTGTGTGAATTTTGATTTCCCCCCACCCTCCTTTCAGACATTTGAGGATGCTGTCAAGCCAATGGAGTTCTGTTGTAGTGGTTGCTTCAGTGAACATTCAACGCTGTCGGTGAGTTTGGAATTAAAGTGAAAACCATCGACCGTTGATTGTACCCTCCAGCTAACCATCCTCCTCCTTACTTCATGCTTTCAGGCCTTAACATCGAAGATAGCAACCTAACCACCACATGATGTTTCTCCCCTACTCTGCCAAGCTTTACAAAAAAGGTCACAATCAACATTCATTGCTGTCGGTGGGTTTAACTATGTGGACAAGCTCACTGAACAATGAATGCAACTGTGGCCCCACATTTTGCAGTTACCCATGAGAGGAACATCAGCTCTGAAAGCAGTAGTGAGCAGCAAATACTCATAGCCACATTTTTCTGGTAAAAAAAACCAAAGTAGTTGGGATATCTACTTTTTGCTTGCTTGTTTGTTTTTAAGTTTAACTTAGCTGACTAGAAAGGAAAACCTGTTTTTTCTGGAATATTGTCCTCAATATTGAAACCGTGAAAACTGTTATTCACTATGTACATGGAAATAAATAACAATACAGAGAGTTTTGTGTGTATCCACTCCTGACATCTCTGAGCACAAGAGGATAAAATATTTAAATGTTTTAACTAGGCATTGTGAAATAGTTCAAAAGTTCCTTCTATGCTTGTCATGACAAATATAAATGAGAGCCTGAGTTCAAAGATACAGATAGAATGTTACATCTAATGAAATATTTTTATGTGAAACCGATTTTCAGCACTTACACACTATTAGACAACAAATATTATTACGCTCGCCTTTTTTAAGGATCTGAGAGATGACAGAAATGTATATCCAGAAATAATAATGAAAGAGTAGTTAAATTGTAAAAATCACTGTAAACTTTAGGTGCCTATGTCACGCTCAGTACTGCTAATAGCAAAAAGAAAATAAAAGTGTAAATAAAGCTCAAAATTTGTCCATATTTCCTTACAACCCTTTGTTACCCTGGTCAGACACAAAGAAGGACCGGTCTGCTTTCTTACCTCACACAGTTATGCAAGGTAAGTTCAGCCTTTAGACTTAATTCAACTCAAATATTCCAAAGCAAGAACTGCTTTCAAAAGTTAGGTAATCGCACATCATTCATATTGTCATAATGTGGGGTCCATTAACAATACTTAAGTCTGATGATTTACAAAGCTTACTCAGCACATCAGTTAAACAGTCGTCTTGTATACAGTATTTGCTTGATTTGTCCATGTGTCACAATATAGCAACTGAACAGGATACAGAAACTTAGCGTCAGACTACTTAAATTACAAAAATATATTTCAGTCATGAAAGAGATCAGTCCTCAATCATACAAGAGACTGACTTTTATAGTAATAAAAACAATAATCAGTTCCTCAGAAACAAAAGCACACTAAAAAATTAACTCCTGGAATTATTTGGGCATTGTTTAAAATTGATATTTGGGAAGATTATATCTTGTTGTCATAATGTTTACTAGAGAAGACCCCACAGGGTCCATTGCCCGCTGAATATTACTATGATCAGAGGCAGCGAAGTATTAGAAGGAAGGGTTGCTATGGATGTACAAATACACAGTGTCTCAGCCACACTGTTCAGAGGTAAGCCAGTAAGTTTACACATTTCTACAAAAATGTGAATTTGAATTACTACCAACTGATATACTGCAGATGAAGATCATACTAAAAGCAGGACTTAAAGGTATATACAGTATCTAGAAGGAAAAAGCTTCAAGTTAAGCTGCTCTTGCAAGAGTCTCTGTCAAGCTTTCTTATTGGAACCTAAAAATCAGGTCTCGTTTCTGCCATATATTTGTTATAATTGTATTATATATTTTTAACAAAGAAAATGCTTATGAAAGTAGAAGATTCTGGAATTTGGCAGCATTGGAAAGTGCAAGCATCCGAGAGCATGAATTGTTTCTCTATATGTGTTTTCTATGCTGACAGTGTCTGAACAATTAGCATTGGGAGGGACAGATTCCAGTGCAGGAAAAAGGTAAAGTCACATCCTTTTCTAAAACAGTATTTTTCCCCAAAACACATGGTTTTCTTTAGTTTCTATCAATTTTCATACATTCAGTAATATCAAACAGTAGCAACTCAAACCGGCCTAGAACAGGGTGCAGAAACCTTGGCCAGCATTGACAGTTGACACCCATTAGAAATATAAAACTAATATTTTCACCTGGACTGCAATGTTTTACTGGCTTCTGAAGAACAGAGTCTGCAATAATGACCTCTTCTAGTGATGCCTAGGCTAATTTCTGCCAGTAATTTACATGACATAGTTTTCACATAGAGATAGAAAAATGTCTTAATGTATGGATGTATAATTTCATATAATACTAAAAGCCAACTTCTACAGACTAGCAATTTACAGCATGTTCACTGGCAAAACAATACCATTATTCCACAGCCCACTAGAGATGCTGGTTCACACACACCTTCGCTTATGCTGTAAAGCCACAGAACAACCTCGATTTGGTAATGATAGCTGTGAAATAGCATAGAAATGTTTCATGGTCATTTTCCTGTGTTTTTGTTAATATAATACATATGTACCCGGTGCAATGCCCACAGGCACTACAGACGCTCTAGAAAATTGCTCCTCAGTGTCATTGTAAATAATGTACTCACAGCAGTACTTTTAGGTCAAGCCTATCAAAGTTGCAGTAAATGCAATGGACCTTGACATAATAGGAGCACTAGCTTTGCAGCAGCAGCAGAGAAGAAATATACTTTCTATACACAATAGATCAGTTGTTGCTCCCCTTTGCATACAGTACTGTGCTTGAAGACAGTGAAGGTAGTACTAAGGCCTTGCTATAGGGTTTGGAGTTACTGGGCTTTTATTTATCTCTAAATGTTCTTTTCTTGTTCTTGCCTGACTTCTGGCATAAGATGAGTCAAAACATCCAACTTAACAGTTTCTACATCAAGTCTGTAACTCCTGTTTAGCAAGTACAGAAAGACACTTGATTACACCTCTAAAACTACAAGTTAAAAAAATTCCTGGGATAGAAGTAGTCTGCTATTCAGGACCATGGTAGGATGAATACACTAGATTCACTTTCTGGCACAGCCTAACACCACCATACTAACATTTCTTGCTTTACAGATGGTGAAGTGACATACAGCAACTTAAAGAGTCAAATATAGTAGTAGTCTATAATTGAACTGGAAACAGTTTCTAAATGATCTTGGACTATACCCATGTGTCTTCCTGGGAAAAAGAGAAGATCTTACAATCCTGACTTTCCCCTGAGCACCATGGTTCTCTTGCTGACCACCCCTTTTTTCTTCTCTTTTGATGTATACCTTTGTTACTCGGAAGAATTTACAGTGAAAATGGATTTTTGTTTTAAGCACTGGCATGCTGACACCCACTCCAGATTAATTTTTATATCTTGCCTTTTATTTAGATTTGTGCAATCTTTCCTTAGCTTCTCCTGGTTTTTACTAGTCTTCCTATACATCTTCCTTAAGCGTGAGTGCCAGAAAAACAGACCACATTCCAAACTGCCCAGCCAAGGCTAGCTGAACTAGTCTGATGTCTCCTTTCTTACAAGCAATCACTGGTCCTTTTCAGCCAAAAATAGCATTTGCAATGGTACCACACAGTTAACACATTTAAATTTATCTAACATTATTCCATAGGTACATAAACCTCCAGAATTTCTTTCCTAGTTTGCAACAGATTATTTCATCCCCTTGAAATGCAGCATTTGTAATTTTTTGACCTAAGATTTGGTTTTCAAAATACATCTCCTCCTCTCCGTGGCAGCATTTAGTAGAAGGAATGAGTTTTGAATACCTTCAAGGTGCATAGCCGTAAGAGAAACATTAACACATTTGGAATTTGTCACTGTTGTGAGGTATTGCAGATATTGCCATACAATTTAAGAAAGCAGTTTCTGGAATGCAATTACAAAATTTAACTCCTGTTTGATAAAAAATATTAGATATAATATTGCTACAGTAAACATAATGGTTAACTACCCCCTCCTGATATCTGCATCTAAAGTGTATGTACAAGCTCAGTATTTTACCTTTACCTTCATTAAAAAACCCCTGTTCAGCTATCCGGTCAGGCAAAGAGGCAAGACAGCTGCAAAACATCCACCTGGCCATTAAAACGGTTCAATCTGAGTGCAAAGTGAAACTTCTACTACAATATATACTAGTTATCTAACCTAAAATACCACCTAATAGGTAATGGCAGGTTATCCCAATAACCATGCTATTAAGCCTATTGATTGCATGGATCTATTATTTAGTGATTGATCTTAAAGTATTTTGTCATATTCATTTTGAAACAAAAATACAGAAATATTAATTTTAGCCAGCGAGAGCTGAGCCCAGGTGGTTTTCCTCAAAAGTCACCACCACCATCTGATGTGTAAAACATTCTTAATTATCATAAAGTACGCCCCATGCTAATCACTGCATTTGTCTCAAAATAGAAAGCCATGATAAGCCTAGAGTTCATGACATTAGATTTACAATTAAATGTCATTCAGTTCATTGTCAGTATCAATGTGTTGCTGGGTGTCACTGATAGACATGATGAAACTACTCCATCCGCTGTACCAGAGTGGGAGGCCACAAACTGCTAGATTAACACCAAAACTAAAAGAACTTTCAGGCAGACATTCAGTATATAACTTTGGAAGACAACAGGAAAAAAAAAAAGACAGTACTTTGAAGACAGCAGCCAGCTGTGGCCTACAAAACATCTTAAAGTCTCTGCAGTCTCTACAGGAAGATCTCTCTATAACCCCAAAGCAACTGTGATAGGTCATTCCAGAAGTTAACATGGGTCATGATCTGCAAGCTAACAAGTTCAGATTCTCTGCTAGTTTAAATCAGCATACTTCTGTTGATTTCAGTGGAATTATGGCAATTTGTACAAGCTGAGATTTTGGCAAGTCAACACAAGAAAAATGTGAAAGAAGTATGGTCCCACACATCCTACACTAAATAAAAAAGCAGTCAGAAGTAGATGTCATTCTTGAGAGGGCAGAGAAAGAAACAAAAGAACATGTACTTGAAAAACACATGTTCTCACCTACAGAGAGCACGTTTCTGCCCACAGATAAACTGTGGGTGGCCCTGGACACACCATGCTTGGACACCTAACTACTCCATTTGTGTAGATTACTGCTTTGCAGGTACAAATAAGGAACTTTGGAACACAACAGGCAGGGGGGTATTTTGGGGCAGAAACATCACACCCACATTATGATAATCTGGCCTTTGCCACCACATGACAGTATCTGCTTCATGAAGCTTTAGGTATGTGGGTGGAAAGAGCTCACAGCATATTTTTGTCTGACGATGGCTCCCACAGCACAAGTGTACGTACTTGAAGCAATGGTAGCTTGTTTTCTCTCTCTCCCTTCACGTTGTGCACTTAACATCATTTCCGATTGACACAGAGCTAGCAAAACTTTGCCAGTCATTGACAGCATTTGAGGAAAAGAAGAAGTTCAAGGAAAACAGTATCACATAATTTAAAATAGCTTCTGTCACAATATCCAGGAGCATCTTCATTTGCTATGCCTACTGGCACCCATCTTTGGCCTAGAACTATGTACTGACTTCAGATTTATATCAGCCTTTACAAAAGATGATTTATGTTCTGCAAAATTTTAGACATTGGCAGGTATATGTACAAATGCTTGTAACTGCTGACTGGAAGTGCCTTCTGGAACCATATGACACGCATCACGAGTAAGATAACCAAACCACAGGTCTGTTCAAAGCAAATACCACAAACTGACTGTTAGAAGTCAAAGACCCAAAACACCAAAAATCAGTATCTTTGTGGATGCAGACAGGCCCCTAAGACACTGCATACTTCAAGAAAAAAAAAATAAGCTTTCCTTCCTCCTTACAGAGACAGTTATTGTGTGGGAATGCGACTTCTGCTCTAAACCTTGCACTGAGATCTTGGGGTATGACTGTACCGACTCCTAGTCAAGAGCAGTGCTCAGGAGTAAACTACATCCGAGACATCCACACCTGAATAGCCTTTAGGGTTTTTTGCTAGAACTTAGGTGCATACCTTTCCAGCTGGTATTGACCAGTCAATGTCTAGTGCTAGTGGTTCCTCTACTTAGATGAGGTACCTCAGCTATATTTTCCTGAATGAGAAACCTTCCTGCCTTATTTATTTTCTGAGGATTCTATGAGATCAGCTCAGGATAGCCATCATAAAATTATTTTCCAGGAGGACATACCAGCTTTTGCTGAACTGAAACTGAAAAGTGCCTGCATAAAATACACCACGCTTTAAAGACTCCTTTTAGGCATTACTATTAAATAGGCTTTTCTTTTGCCACCTTTCTAACCACAGATTAATTGATGCAGGTCACACCTACAAAGAAATCCCAGATCAAAAATACTCGTGGCTTGCTGTGCTTGAGCTGACGGGGTACTGGTGTCACTACCCTCCTCACAACAGCAAGAGCCACGTTTATAACAGGCCCCCTAACTCCTTGAGCAATTAAGTTGGTATCTCTGCATTGCACAGACAAGACTGGTGTGTTCCCGAGCTGACTGCAGTTTATATACCTTTATTATCACCAAAAATTGTAACAGTCAGTGTTAAACTGAACACAGAGCCCGCACAGTTACAGGCACAGAGTACTGCAATATGTTATAAAGCTCTATGTTCACTTTAAGACTGTTGGCTGCTACATTTTGTCATCTCTTCTTAAAATAAGGTTGCTCACTAACTGCTTTCCAAGCTTTCGCATATGTACAATTTGCATCAGCTACAAGTGCAAATTTGCAAGCAATTGGAACACAGGCACTCGCAGAGCCTGATGGAATCTGTATAGAAGGTAAAGCTGTCACCAGATGGCATTTTTAAGTTTTGTGCAGCCAGATATTCAGATGCAGCATCTGAATTTTGGATGCTTCATTTTTATACACCCAAAACACAACATTTGCTCCTAGAAATAACTCCTGTGATATTTTGTGGATAAACCTCTAACAGTTCATTTTGCATGACTACATACCTAAGCTGTAGGAGCCCTAAATTAGTACTTGGGCAGAGACCACTCAAACATTCAGTCCGTAATGGCAGTAAATAAAGTTTTTATGAGTATAATTTTGAGCCAGCCCTAACAGTAGCAAAAATAAGTAGGTTGCGTGTTCCTTTCCTGCAGGGAAATGTTGCCAAAAATATATAACTGTCACTTTTCATCTTCAGAATAATGTTAGCTACTGGAAAAAAAAGATTCACAATGAGCAATTACATCTTCATCTTTCATGTCATTTTACATCATTTCACCATCAGCCATCCTCAAAAGCTTAGAGGCAACATTCTAGGTCAGTGACTTCTGCAGACAGTTTATTTGCTGTTTGGTAATTCAATTAGATACACTTTAAATATCAGAGTCTGAAGAAGACAGGCACGCACTAACACGCAACCAAATGTATCACTGGCACTGTTGACATTGCATGATGAAAATCATACATATTAGCAATCATTAACTATCACTGAGGATTATAAACTTAAGGATTATGATATTAAGAATAACTGGATCAGCAAATCACTGCAGAGAAAAATCTTTAAAATGTAGCTAAAAGCCAGACTGAAGGACTTACCTACTTTTCATCCCCAAGTTTTATTTATGCATGTATAGTTTTCTTATGATCATCAAAATAGCTTCTATCAAAAAAGCTCTTAACTATTAATAAAACTAAGTAGAGAATGAAATACTGCAGTGGGTGTTCAGCTTTAAATAAGGTTTTAGCATGCACTTCATGCAAATAACCCCTACTTCTGCCTCAGATAAAACTTTAAACAGCAAAAGAGACATTAATTTTCACTTTACATAGAAATGTTTGCAGATAGATTAACTCTTAAGACAAAACTTAAAATTGGAAATTTAAAAACTCATCTCAAACATGGCTCAGAGGCTTCTAGTGTGTAAAATGTATAAAGCTTTATTATTTAAGCCTTGCATTTGGAAATGAACATTAAAGACGTCAGAAAAAGATCTGATCTGTCCTCTAAAATATGCTTTTTTTGCAAGAGAATTTCTCGTAACTCTTCAAGGGACAACTAGTAAAAAAAAAAGCCAAAACAACTAAAAAACAATCCACAAAATTAAGCAATTTAGAGAGATATTATGCAAAAAAAAAACAACCACACAAAAAACCAACCGACCAACCAAACAAAAAAAAAACCCAAAAATACCATATATTTGTCCTTAATTTTGTGTGTTTAATGAGTGATTTTAATGGATCAAGGCATGCAAATGATAACAGAGTACCAAAAGAATACCAGTTCAAGCTAAGTCACACAAGCAGTTCCACAGCAGAGGCTACTGGGGTTCCACTGTTTTGTGTGATTTCTGTGGCCTTTTATTTCAAGATAGGCACAAGCTACAGAGGCAGAATCTACAGTCACCTATTATTAAAATATCCTGCTCACCCAGCTGTGTCTGCAGACCATTGTAAGGACAGTGAAGCCAGCCCCACAAACTGAAGATGACACAGTATAATTATAGCACTGCTATAGTTACTTCTAAAGCGCTGAGCTGCAAAATTAGTCTTAATGTGTGCAGGTATTGCTTTGGCTCAGACACATGGAAAAACTGGCTTCAAGAATGAGGAAAACTCAACCCACCACATGTATATTTCTGACTATTATAAAACACGAGACAGAACAAGGGGTTTCTGTGTCCCTTCCTGTGCCACGGGTAGAGGTTTGCAGTGGTGTCACACAGCTGCCAGCAGGTGTTGCAATGGGCAGCCACGTAAAGCGCCTATTCACTGAACTCTGTCACTCCGGTTATGTGCCCTTTATGGCAAGGAAAACAGAGAAAACAAAGAGGCTGTTATGCTTTAACTTCAAAGCCTTCCTACCCCCAGGCTTCAGCTCTGTACCTCAGGCAGTGCAGCCCAGAAGACAAGCAGCATGGTCTCAGGTAAAGATAGTTTTCTGCTCCAATAACCTACTCTCTGCAGTGCTTACAAAAGAGATTAGATTAAAATAAAAAGGCTTGGTATAGGCACAGTGACAGCAGAAAGCCATTGGACAGTTGATTTGTCATTTGACTGAAAAAAAACCAAACCCACCTTTTATTCTTAAGCTTTCCAAGTTCACAGGAAGCTTTTTACTGAAAGGTCATAGAGGAATCATGAGTCCATCCATAAATGCACACGAATCAATGCACAAGAGGTCAGGATATCTTGATCTTAAAAGTTTACAGTTCCTTTTGGAGTTATCATTATCCAGTTGCACCAATTTCCACTTAATGATGGGTAAAGATTTTATGAGATCCCTGAAGCCTGTGTGCAATATTTATTCTGTTAGTCTAATTAAAGGTATTATGATGTACATAGTTACTGGATCTGTCCCCAGTGGCACTTCACATTGTAAATAACAGATGTGAAATGTATTCCTATTGGGACAAACACTAGTATCAATTCTTCTTACGCTATCTCTTGAGCCATTATATCACCTAACAATCCTTTCGGATTTTTCTTTTGAGGAAAAAATACCATTAATATAATATTGGCTCATTATTCTTCCACTGTAGCCAATGGATAACTTCCAATGATTTTTGTTAAGGTCAACATTTTTGGAAGTTGCACATCCAAGAATTTATGAAGTAACTTGGAGGATGCTTTCTTACTGTTGACTACAGTAGATCTGCTTTCCAGCAATTTCTTTAATTTCCCCAACATACTTGCAGTCACAGCTCCCCTTTTCCCAATTTGATTTTAACCTTAAAAGCTAGTGAAGATGTTCACGTTCAAACCTGGTTCTCAGTGAAGCTGTTGAACAGTCCTGAAACAGGGACAGAACTTATGTATCATCATTCAACAACTTTTCATTTTGAAAACAAACAACTACTACCTTTAACCCTCTTAATACAAGTCCTGGTATCCCATTGTAATGGAAATTAATTTGACAGTTTGCTCCTTACATACCCATGGTGACTCTCATTCTCCCCACTTTTCAAGAGTTTTAAAAGTTGGACAATTTATTCCAATATTAATTCAAGGAATTTAACTTCAAGCTAGCAGACAGACAATTCTGTGACTCCTCTTAACCTGTTCCCAATTCTTAAAGATCAGAAAGACTCTTTGGTGGGGTTTTTTTTCCTGCCCATCCACTGTCCACAAAGATCTTTCTTTGGAAGCACAGTTTTCAGGGAAAAAAGAAGATGGGAAAGAAACTAGAAAGTTTCACAGACGATTGACACTGTAAGCACAGGACACTTGGCAGTAAAAGAGAAAAATTACTTGAGCAGAAGTATACGAGAACTGAAGAAACACTTGTAGACAAAAATACATAACCCAGTTTCTCACTACAGACCAATAGTGAAATGGAACAAGTGACATTTATTATGGTGCAAACTTGAAAGAAGGCACCACTGCTGGTCTTAGGTAGCCTTGCTTTGGGACAGCACATGTGTGATTGAGGGATTTGGGTACTGTGGGCATCACTGAGACAGCTGAATGACTGAGGGGGTTAAATCAGGAGGGAGCAATAGGAGGAGATACATGATCAGGATAAAGGAAGTGTAGCACTGGCAAATTAAAGAGCACTTCATAGATAGATTCTAAGGAGTAAAAGTTTGGAAAGGTTGTGTGAAATGAAATCTTTAAAAAGCCATGAGAGAATACAGAAGCATCAGATGGTATCTCATTATAGATCAAAATACAATTCAGCCACATTTTGCAGGTATGGCAGAAACAAGTCAACACATGTATCAGGAAAAGGAGCACAGAGAGACACGCAACAAAAAGGATGCAGCTATTGTACCCTTCTTGCTCACCTCTACATTTGTCAACATTGCTCTGCAGTCATTAATCCCTTTGATTGTTTTAAAACAATGACAGATTGGCAGCCAGCTGGGCTTACCTCTGGATGGTCAGTTCTAAAAAACTAGATATCCACCTTCTCGAGACCACCTCATTTTCTAAGTTTACGATCTAGCTGAGCTGCCTCGCTGTGTGACTCTACAAGTCAGACATTGGAATGAAGTCCACTGCAAAGGTAGATTTACACTGGAGTACAGACAGATAATATCTAGCATGTTACTGGCATTATTCCCATATAGCATCCCTGCTCCCAGCATAAGATATCATTCGGTAACATAGCACACAGAATCTTTGTTAGCTCACTCTCAAAAAAATAACCTTTCCTATTTCTAGTATCACAATAGGAATAGAGAGTTAGAAGGATCAAAAATATTACTAAAGTTTGCTTGTATAACTACCAGATTTTTCCTCCTTGTGAGCATTTTTCAGATTGAAGATTTTAGCTGTTTTGAAGGAAAATAATGTCTCAGAAATGCATTGTGAATTCTGGCAAATAAACATTAGCCCTTTTGTAGCCATGGCCAAGGATAAAATCCTTAAACATTTCATTACTCTATTAATTGAAATGTTTTGTTTCTGGGTGGATTTTTTTGAACATCCTATTCCTGCCAGTGTGCTCAGACGGCTATGCCCAGACACAGCTGCTGATTCAATGTCTTCCAGTGGAGTTGTCTGCACTGCCACATCAAAAGAAGTCATGAACATTTTTCTTTCCCAATTTGATTAATCAAGATTTTCTCATTCCTTTTAAGAAATAACTAACTTTTTGGACTGTGTCTGTAGTAATCAATGTTCACAAGTTCGGCTTCTTTTATAGCAAATCTTTGTGATCTTTTCATATGCACAGAGGATTGGCCTCATCCAGACAGTATACCTTGTGAAACCTCACTGGCTTTAGAGAAGCTGCAGCAGTACCTGGCTAAATTCTTTCATCCTCTTGAAATATTATTTCCAAGTTGTTCTGTCCTAGGACATTAGAAGTGAGACTGCTGTTGCTTTCAACTTCAAAACTTAGCAGGAACATAGAAACACACGAACAGCAGAGGCATTTGTGATATTCTTGCAAGTGACAAAAACTGTTTACCAGGAGTTAATTCTTTTCATCTCATTTTCCTTTCCTGTGAGCCAACTCTTTTTTTTCTCCCCAGACTGTTAAGAGTTCATAAAAAAGAGTCTTCTGGCTTCCAGCAAACTTATGTTCTACTTTCATCTAGAAAGGCATAAATGTGTTGAGCCAAAACCACGGTATTCACTGCTCTTAGAAACAATCTGTGCAGCTCTTTCACATCCTGATTTGCAGAGGCCCCTACAAAATTCTGTAGAGTAACCACAACACTAACTTTTCCAACTGTCCATACACATCCTCCAGGTAAACAGAATAATACATAGCATCAGTCTGTGGAGTCCTTTATCAATGGGATAAAACCAGCTCCAACTTGCACATGTGAATATTGCCTTTATCATCTGTCCAAGTGAGAGGCAAAAATTAGTACTACAGTGGGGTTTTCTACTGATCTGAAAGATTTAACATGTCTTTTCTTATCAAAAATTCTATTTGAAATAAAAAATTAATGCTCCCAAATCTAGTATTACTGTACACAATGTAGAGAAGGCATTAATTTGGTATCTCAAAGATTTTTTAAAAAGAATGTTAAGCCAAAAAACCTCAATTCCCACCAATAAGATATTGGGGAAAACTAACATAAGGTTGTACACCAGGTTCATTTTTTGTATCTTTTGATACGAACAGATTCACATTCAATAAAACTCAAGCTTAGAAATGATTTTTCTTTGAGGTCACAGTCTTCAGAAACGTATAATAGCAGTTGAACAGGCCTTTAGTATAACAATTTGACTTCCTGCCCCTCTCCCTCCCAAATAAAATAATGAATTAACCATAAGATACATCTTCTCAAAAAAGCAAGCATTTTGGGATCTCCAGTCTAACTGCATGATCAATGTGAATCAAAACAGAGAGGAAAAATCAGAACTCACAGTAATTTGTTTATTTTCAAGCAAAAGCACTGAACATTTTTCATCTAAAATAACAACCTCTCTTTTAATAAAGATTAAAGAAATATAATTCCTACATTAAAACAATTTCAAACCATATATTTGGGTTCACCGAAAACACTGATGCGAAAGCTAACCCCCACCTTCTCCCATCTGGTTGGGTTTGTCCTGAAACCATTTCCCCTCTCCCTTTCAAATGCATTAATTCAGTCACTGAACTGAAAAAGTCCAGCTTTATTTAACATCTGTGTTTTGATGCACTTATAACTGGAAGACTGCAAAGCTTTTTGCTAAGCACTGTTTAGTTATATTGCAAGGAACATCTTTATATTTAAGATTTTACTAGATGTTGTCAGAGATCATTCACCAAACCGGCTACAAGATGTGGGCCAATTTTCTCTGGATATCACTAAAGAAATTTTGTTAGTGGAAAAACTGCCACTTCAGACAAACTGCTGCACAATAAATCCAGACAAAGTCAAGTCATTTGCTCCATTTACACTACTTCCACACCAGCAGGCTTTACTGCAGTGAAGGAAGGAACCCTTGTTGCCACCATAACAGTTCTAAACCCTCAAGCCTTTCAAGCACAAGACCCAACCTCCACATTTAAAGGCAGAACTATTCTTAGACAAATGAAATATTGTATGGCAAAAGCTGGTTCATTGGATCTAAAGGCTAGGATTGAGGAAAGGCAAGTAGATGTATTTTATAAACATGGTGTATAAGCACAGAAACAGAAGAAAGAAAAAAAGAGGTTGTGTCAATGCAGATTTCCTGCAACATTTCAACTTTCTCTTATACTGAAGTATTATGAGAATCTACGCATTTTTGGTGTACACTTAAAAACAGCATATACTCAAAATGGAGTCCTAGAAAAATGTGCAGGAAAGGCAGCGAAAAGCAAAATGTAGTTTATCATTGTATTTTCACATCACTCAGTGATCCATTATCTTTGCATTCCAAAAATAACCAGGCATATTGAGAAGCAAATCTCTCCTTCCTGTACGAATAATCTTTATTCAAAGTCTGAGGAGCCTGTTCAAACTACACACCACCTGTTAATTATTCCATGGATCTCTTAGGTTGCAGCATGGCACAAGGTGGTATAGAGAAGCATTTTTATTCACTTGCAGCTTGTTCAAAATTAATTTGGTTTCTGTGTTTGCTAGTTTTAAGAAGCTATAAAAAGTAGTGTCCCTGTGAGAGTGAGCTAAGCTTGTATCATTCACAGGAAGCAGCATGGAAACATGCCTCAAAGCTATTTGTGGGCAATCAGGGTTCTGCTGTGTTAGATAAAGAAAGAAAGCAAATGCTGTGATAAAGAAAGGTGGCAAATTGAGAAATATTTTACAGGGCAATTGTAACTACTAATGTGGTCTGTGAGACAAAACTTGCTGTTAGTTTATTCAGTTACTTTTGGGGTTGGGATTTGTAATGTTTCAGAAGTAAAAAGTGAATACATTACTATCTTAGTCACCTTTCAAAAATATAAGTAATAATACAGAAAGCAAATTTATGTAAACACGATCCATTATTTTAGCTCCAAGCATCCAGTCTTTGGGATTTCTTTTCCACCCAGATAATTGCTCAGGTACTCAAAAGCTGGCAAGATGACCTGCTTGTTTTCCATTATAAAGGCAAAAATTCCCTATTCAGTCTCATTCCAGACCTGTTACCTTTACTCTAAAAATGGAAACTGAAATGGGATCAGTAATACTTTTTCTATCAGTGCTTCTGGAAAACATCTTTTTTTCTTGATGTGTAACATCCAATTCAATATTCCATCTGAGTGCTTTTGATGTGAAAACGCCAAAATGATAGTGCATATGAGCACACAACAGCTAAATCTGCACAGCAGAAGACAGAAGAGAGCACAAACTGGCATCAGAAACCTGAAGTGGAATTTACATCTTGGTTAATGTAACATGTAGTTCTCTGGGGGGGTTTGTTTGGGCTTTTTTTTGGTGGTGTTCTTGTTAGGTGTTTATTTTAGGGGGGCTCTTTTTTTTTGTTTCTAATCTTAAATTATCACTGAACATGGCTTCAAAAGAAAATGCTTCAAAAGAAAATAAATGTACCAAAAGCAGTTGTAATTCCTTAGTGCATCCTGAAAATAACATGTTCAAAAATTAATACAAGTCAGGCACTAGAACATCGCCCAGAGCTTGGGTTGCAATGCAGAATTTATCATGCATACTTGTTGCATATTACCTCATTACAGTAGCTGTAAACTTTACTTAAAGCTGTAAACTCGCTCTCCAAACTTACACAGAACAAGATTTTTAATCTTAGAACACTGATGTTATTCACTACTGAGATTTAAGAGACGCCCCAGGTATAAGTGAGTGTGACTGTACTGGCTTCAGCAGAGCCAGCTACATCAGCTGAGAGTTTGCCCTTAGTGACTAAGGAAGCCAGCACATAAACACTATGGGCATTCAGGGACCTTAAGGACACGAGTTTGCAGTTCAGGCCACCTTCTTCAACTTATAAGAAAAAAGAAGCCTTACTAAGGAACCACAGCAAGTGATGACCTTATGAAAGCAGTAACTGAAAGGACTTAGTACAGGATGGCACTAATTGGCTTCCTTTTGCTGCATCTGTCACAGCCCACACACAAAACAGAAAAGAGTTGTGCAGATCCACTGCTGGAAGATGTCCCTTTCAATCCATCACTACTAGCACCAGTACTTTAACACATTTGGGGCTTGCTAGCCATTCAGTCAGCTCACAAACCACAAGAGGTGATAAAGCTGGCAGCTTGTGTTCTAGAGAAAGTCTCAAAGCTTTCTAACAAGAAGCCACGCAACCATATAACATGGATATTATTATAAACTCTAAACCTGTAACAGACACATTGAAGCAAGAGCGCATCAAATTCAGAATGTTAATTTTGGAAACAGATTTTGTGCTGTACACTTAAGCCTATATTTTAACATGTCATTGGAGGAAAAAAGATATTCCTGAACAGCTTTCCCCTAGAGAAGTGGCTGAAAAATGCACACCATAAGAAAAGTTGCATAGAGAAAACACAGGAAAGCTTCAGTGTCAGCTACAGCAATTTTAATGTTGCTCAAGATTCAGGGAAAAAAAAGTTTAACTTTTAAGTTGAATTAATCATGTTAGGTTCAACAGAATATGAAAATTAAAGTCTGAAGTCTCAAAATCATAGTTAATGCTACATCAGGCTTCCTCTTGAAGAATAAATTACTACACTTTGATAAGTCTAAGAACTTCCCAACCACAGAAATTGACCCTATTAAAACACACATATAATATTGATCATTCAGCTTTCAAGTATTAGCTAAATACATGGTGCATTGAAGTAGTTGAGTGGAGAGCCAGCTCCTTATTGAATTGCCCACCAGAGTTTAAATGGATCTTATTTAAAGTGAATCAAATGATGAATTAGTTTAAGTCAAGGTACTGCAGATTATCATCAACGCCAGATTTTAGATAATGCAACATTCCAATAAACCTTTATTCAAGAGCTTAAAAGTTCCTCATCACTCTTCAGGCATACAGAGTTAGGTGCTAATTAAGAAAGACCCCACTTACACAAGAGCTGTTGTGACTTAAAAAAAACAAATCAAAAAAGTCCTCTAAACAGAAAGAATTCTCACTTGGTGCCTTTAAGCAGCTGTTGAAGACAAGGTCCCATTTCTAAATCTGTATCTCAACAGCCCTCAGAAACAGGGATTGGTACTTCATATTACATACTAGAAAACTTCACCCCTTAAAGCAGTCTTCCACACATTGCTTCTATGCTTATCTATAAATACAATGAAAAATCAGCTCCCACAGTGGTGCCTTGCTGTCTGTCTAGAACTACTCTTCTATTGTAAAATTTTCAGACAGTGCTTTTGATCATTAGTAAACAAAGAAGTCAAGCTTGCCTCTTTTCAATAGTTTCACCTGAGAACATCTAAGATGTACCCAAACCCAAACATCTTTATGAACAAATATTTGGAACAGAAACAAACTGTATTGAAGATCTGATTTTTAAGCTACAAATAAGAAATTAACTTTTTGATGGTCTTTCTTTATAGCCATAGTACAAAGTACACCATTAATAAACAAACATATACCTTAAATTCCCAGTCAGCTTTATGCCAAAGCTGTCTTTATGAATATAATATCTCCCTCAAAAGCCACTTTTGCTTAATGAGAACAGCTGTGCTACATCTGCACCTATATTACCAGAATGCACACATATAAATTAAAGGCTACTTAAAATGCATATTCACAAAGATGCTCATATTCACAAGGATGCCTTGTGATAAAATGCTTAATTTCGTATCAGTTTGGCC
>JBCJKH010057495.1:0-25918 GCA_039877255.1 Loriculus beryllinus | reverse complement strand
AGACTTAGTCTGAAGTCTTAGAAGACTCAGTTTCACATGAGGCCTCCACAGAATACATAAATATGTAATACATTTATGTTGCATATTTACATACTAATATATGGATTATACCTTACTGGTATAATCCAACGATTACACAGAACATATTAACTTCTCAAACTGAAAACAATTCTTACAAAATTGAGCCCAGGCTTGACAAACCTCTAATCAGGACCCTGAAATCTCTAACACGCAGCAAACTATCCTTGCTCATTGCCTTTACTGCTAACATCCAAAACCTCCTGAAACTCAAACGTGAAATATCCACAGGTTGCTGCATGGGTTCGATCTGCCAGATACTTAATAGTATGTAAACCAGATGCACTAGCCTTTCTTTGTAAGCATCAGGCATTTCCAAAATGCTGTTAAGCTCATAAATACATTTAAAAGGCATCTAAAACTGGTCATAAATCACTTCCTGGAAGTTCTTCTAATTCCCTTCATCAACAAGAAGGGGAATCTTAAGTGACTGGACAAGACTTTTGTGTCCAGAAATTAGCAGAAAGTAAACTGAAGATGGAAAAGAGCTAGAGTTTTATCAAAATTCAGATCTACACCACAGGCTGCTGTGATAAGAAAGGGATTTGGAAAGTGGAAGTAGACTCTGAGGAAGCAAGCCATTTAGGAAATTTTGTATGTGCACTGAGGAACCAGAGTGGTGGTGGAAAAACCCACTCATAATGAAGAAAGAGATATGCAAACAGTTTTCTTCATTTTAATATTAGGCGGTGTTATAAACTGCTAAAACCAGACATCTTCACATTATTACACTTCATGCACCATAAACCAGATTTATGTTACAGCGTAAGATTCAGCATTACAAAACTTGCAGAGAACTTCACACAGAAGTTGTTTATTTTTTACCCCTTTTATTCACATCCAAACCCTATGATTCTTATCTGTGTACATACAGAGTATTTTCTTCCATCTTCTACAGCTGTTTTCTACCCAACTGGTTCTAAACATCAATACCAACACTGGTAGTGGGACACCAACTAGAAAGTGCCACCATGGTCATTTGCTCAAGACACACACACTTCTTGCTGGATAGCTGGTTGCGGAATTTTACTATCTTCTGTCTTTTCCTGCCCAGGAACTTGGCACACAGTCTTCCGTTTGAACAACCGTAGACTCAACCGTAACAAGTCACTGTCCATTGCTGCAGAATTTGTGTAAGTTTGTTTTGTTGCTCCCTGTTGAAATTAGAAATGAAAAATAAAAAAAGTAAAGGACTGAAAACAATGGCTTTTAACAGGCACGCTATTAACCTCAAGTACTCTCAATAATTAGACGTTTAATCATACATATTCACTAGAAAAGACTGAGAATTAATGGGTTTTCTATTTAGCATGCAAGGTCATAAAATCTACTGTAGTGAAAAAATGGCTAAAGTATTCTTTTTCTTCCAATTTTAACTTGGAAGAGCAGAATCCTATAATTCTTATAAAAATACATGGAATCTCAAGCAGAATTACTCAACAATTGTCTCTGAAATCGTATTTTAGTAAATTATTTTTAGAATGTGCTCTCTAAATATAGAAAACGTATCTTCAGGATTGAAACCCCCAAATAAGAAACAGCACCCACGTCTAGTGTCAATCTTAAATTCTCATCTTAAGTAAAAAATAAACATCTTACAACCTCTTTAAATAAAAGTCTGTTCTCTGTTACTTAAAGGACCAGGCTTACTTCAGAACAACAAATACAAAAATTATCTCCCTAAAGAAATGCTTTGCATAATGGAATCTATGTTTCCATGTTCTGACCAAGCACTGGAAATGAAGCACTTGCCTTTTCATTCTTCATTAGCTGCTTACGAATTGCAGAATCCCTTCGGAAGCACAGTGCTTTACAGCAGGGGCCCAAATTACTGAGAAGACCAGCTCTCTCTTCTTTCCGTAGAAGTGCAGCCATGTTCAAAGCCCCCAGTTCATGTTCAAAAAGCTTTTCTGCATCTAGAAAGAATTGATATTTGCAGAGATCAACATATACACAGTATCTGTGAATATCAATATCCAGTAATATGAAACTTCTTAAAGCTTTACTATTTGTATTTCTGCCTTCTAAACCATATAAAGGTTCATGAAAAAAGGATATTGAAGTTTATATAAAACCTGAGTAAATCCTCAACCATTTAAAGGGAAGGACAGGTATGTTTGTATGTAGCATCAAGCACTGGAAATAAATGTTGAGATGGCAACCACTGAGAGGCCTAAAAATCTAGTGACAGCTCTGGGACAGAAGAGGGGATACCATTTATGGTTAGATATGTGTGACAAAAGGAGTTTACCACTAGCATTAATCAGAAAGTGGTCTAAGTTTCCGTTCCCCGCAAGACATCAGATAACCATACTAGTGTCCACACAGGCCTTTTGTATGGCTATGCAGAAGTGAAATACTCCTATGTAGAATAATTCTTTTATAGATGCTGAATTAATCCGAAGAACAAGTCAAGAGATGTCAATGAGCTACCCCCTCCTACTGGCTCATCTAAAGCATTTGTTAACAATACTCAAAGTGGCAGGACTAGTCCTTTAATACATTTATCAGAAGAAGCAGCGTGCAGCTAGAAGACTTTAATCACTTTAATGAAAGATGGATCCCGAGGTGAGTCTTGTTCTGCAACTGGTCTGTTTCTATGAAATGCAG
Source organism: Loriculus beryllinus (assembly GCA_039877255.1). NCBI lineage: Eukaryota > Metazoa > Chordata > Aves > Psittaciformes > Psittacidae > Loriculus > Loriculus beryllinus. The sequence goes on along the minus strand of JBCJKH010057495.1, from coordinate 23,230 downwards.
ACAAAGACATAAAAGGGTGCACATGGCTGGGCTGCAGCTTACTGATTTATAATCTTTTTATAATAAATAAAAAGATTATAATATAATTGAAAAAAAAAAAAAAAAGGTAGGGTATGCAGCTGAGTCCAACACAGCCACCACTATATAGTAAAACATTGGGTATTTATCAGAGAACCTAATACCTCACTAGAGTCAGCATCAAAACTGGGCAACATAAAGCAGCTAACAGCAAAAATTGTTCGGCAGTGTGCACACAGAACAGAACAAAGATGCGTTTTTAAACCACCTGAAGAATTTGGATGAAGCTGAGTAAGACTAGTTTTTAGACAAGGTGAAAAGAAACAAGGAAGTTACAGGAAATCAAGGGCAGGTTAAAGAGAATTGCACTGAAGTCATCCGGACAACCTCAACGGACAATCAACATCACAAATGAGTGACAAGAAACAAAAAGGCCATTTTAGAGGTAACACTGACAGCTTGCAGAGTGCATAGTGCCAGATGCTGAGCATATCTGGAAAGTAAGCATGTCCATACCCTTAGAGGAAACAACTGCATATAATAGAGGATGTCAGTTACAAATCTCAATTCCATCACATACTACAGATTTTTGTTACCAAAGAATAATAATTAAAAAGCTATCATTTCCCTTGTTTCTTCATTTCAGTCTATTACCAGCAACTTTGTATCCATGATAAGAACAACGAAGGGACCACCAAACTCAAGAATAAAACAGGGAAACAAATTATACCACCAATCCAAAGTGAAAACGCTCTATTTCCACTGTAATGCACACTAAACATCTAGCTCAAATTTATTCACTTTTCAGGGCACCATATCTGTGCCTTTGTTTAGAATATACATGCTGTGGCTGTGTAATCACTATAGAAGGGAACCTTGAACCAGCAGATTTCACAGGAAATACTTGCACTTGAAAGCCTCCTGGCAGTTCCACACATAGCAACTTTGATGTGTGAGAGACTGCACACACCAAAGGGAAACCATCAGAGGCACTTCAATCCCCCTTCCTCTCCAAAGCAAAGTCCAGCTGAATCTGAGTACATTTAAGACAGCTCAGAGACAGTGCTGCAGAGCCTTCTATTATCACTATTCTTAAGCATAATAGCGGAGATTTTCTTTTTTTAAACTAGAAGAAAACTAATATTGCATAAAAAGAACTGCAAGTAATTCAGTGGGACATTTACAGTACTTGCTAATACCAAGTACGCACCTCAAATTACGCTATCTATGATGCATTGAAAATGTTTGTAGCAACAGCCCATGACTACAAGTTACACAATTTAAATGGCTCAAGCAAGCAGTGACACTCATGGAGATTAACAGGGCTGGGAGAAGCCAGGGTTGGTTTTTTTTTCTTTCCTCTCTACTTATTTGAGACTGTGAGGTGAATGAGACAACTGCATAAAGAATAATGTGGCAAAGAATTAAAAAGTACTGTTCCAAACTAAGAACTGGAATGTATACAGTAAAAAAAAAAAAGTAATCAGAAATATGTGCTATTCCCTAAGAACAGGGGCTCTACAAATCATTTATGAAGTCAAAATTTTATCATATTTTAGATCCTGGAATAATTTGCAGAGAGACCTTACCGAAAGCAAAGTTTTTACAATCCTACAGAAACAATTTTACCATGCAAATTGTTGCACAAAGCCTAGCTGGTTCCTGGGATGGCGAAAGAGAAAAATCACTATTCTCTCTCCTGCTTACACTACAGAATTGCATAAACAGCACCAGTAAGCTCATGCCCATTCCATCTATAACACATGTCTTGCGCCATACACTTTGCCCACATGCCAGACCTGTGCATTACTGAATTTACCACTTCTAGAAGAAATATAATATGCAAATTTCACTTAGCTCCCTCATTCTGACCCAAAAACTCCTATCTGTGTATTCTGGAGAAGGTCCTCAGAAGGAAAATTACAAGGACACACAGAGGACCTTCAGAGAAAATAGGAAATCTTGCTCTTTCTTCCAAGATAAGTAGTAATTCACTGTATTTAGCTCCCAAAAAAATTACAGACACGTAATGCTTGGAAAGCATGAATGGTCTCACAAAAATAATATTCCATTAAGAAGAAAAAATGTTTAGGCTGTTACTCAATATCTTGTCTCCATTGCTGGAATTAAAATACCAATTTGATGGATATGCAGTGGCATTATATTCCTGTGCTTTTCACGTAATACTCATTATATGCTTTCTATGATCTTGAAACTTAAAATAATGAATTAATGCACACCTCAGAAAGATTTTCACTAAGTACAGAAGGCAGTTTAATCCCTACAGAAACAATTACCTTTAGGCTTTTCTAATGCTCTCTGACAAGTTTCTTTAATTTTGGTGAAGAGTTCTGGTCCTGCCAGACGTTTGGAAATGCCAACTCTCAACATAACAGCACCTGGTGTGAATTTTAAGAGTGCAGCTCCAGGCTCACGTGGTTCTTTCGGCTGCTTTGGCATAAGGCTGGACCAATCTACATCTATAACATCCACAGGATCTGCAAAAACATTGACAGAGTTATCACATCATCATCCCTTACCAAAGCTGATTAATTTCATATGTGTTGCACAGCCCCCTCTCCTAAAAGCAAAGCATATCAGATAAGCATTATTCTGCAGTTCTCAAAGCCAGATCCTTGGACACTTCAGGTACAAGTGTAGGTAAGAAAAGGAGAAACAAATACAAAGCTTCTTGGATTAAAAAAATCCCACCCCTAATATTTTGCTTTATTTTTATTGCAAATCCTTTGTGGAAGGCTGCTCAGACCCTGCTTTGCCAGCAGATCTGGACACATTACTTACTCGTTCACAGAAGTCACACTAAAACTAAACATGCTATGACAGATCCAAGCTAAATGCTTCAAAAGCTAATGTTTCAACTCTGGATGATGGATATCTTTTTCCAAAGGAAAGTTATACTATTTATTTAATAGCCATATGACTGTTTTTTTAGTATGTTTATCACAAAAAAATACAAATACCAATGACACAGCCCAGATGACCCAACTGAACTCAAGACAAGTATAAAACTACGTGCTTCCCAGAGCATTTGGGAAGCATTCAAGCACGGATAAAATCTGTTCATAAAAATATCTGTTCCTAATAATGGTCAAAACAAATGGGATAAATGAAAACATCTTTATAAAACCAAAGAGCTTACCCTTCTAACTGTATGAAACAAGCTAAATATTACTTCACAATACAGCTTCAGTACTTAACCTCTCTGCTTTGCAGGTTTACCTACCTATTACAGAACAAAGAAATGCTGAAGAGCATACAAACTGCATTCCTAATTTAGAAATACTGTCAATATCACAACTGCATTAGATGCAAATGTATCTAATATTTATATTTCAATAATAAAAAGGGGTTTTGCTATACTTTTACCAGGCATCTTCTCATCTTCCTGTTGATCTTCTCGCTTTTCAGCATCACCTGCCAGAATTTCATCCAGTTCATCATCACTGATGGGTTCATATTCTCCAGCCCCAGACCCCAATGACTGTACATCATCAATCTTTGCTTCATCTTCTCCTCCTGCGGACAGATATATATTGTTGCTTTAAAGCAATCATTCTTGTTTTCTAAACATGTTTTAAGCAGCCTGAAAAGAAAGAGGCTCAGCAAACTAAACTATCAGCTTTTGGGAACAAGTATATTCAACACAGAAAGAGGTATTAACTTACAGAAACAAGTTATTTATCCCATACATAATGTGGCAGTTTGCATTTTATATATCTCAGTAATTTATTTTTTTTGTGTGCAATATTAGTCAAACTGCACAGAGGAGGACATTCAGAAGAGGCATATGAGCATATGTTGATTATCTGATATCTAATCTGTAGTTAATAATACACATCTAAGTTAGCACCACGAAGTCTTTCAGATACCTTTGCACTCAGGATTCAGTTCAAAGGCTCTACAAAAGAAAGAAACAAACCCCCAAAATAAGAAGGTGCAAGACACCCTGAACAAAGCATTATTTACAGTTTTAGATACTTCGCGGAAGTTGCAAGAAGAGTTTTTAGAAAGCCATGTCAAACTTCTTCATTGTTGTTACACTCCTGCCATTCACATACTATATGCATATACAAGTACCTGTTCTGCACATGTAAAAACATTCCTTAAAGCCTGTAAACACAAGACACTCAAAGTTCCGCAGGTTATGAAAGGAACACCTGAAGCTACTCTCTCATCTCCAAGACAGAAAAGACTGATTCAAACATTCAGAAACCCTACTGCCCTAAACTCAGGCCTTCTTAGGGTTCTCCACCACAGTACTTGCTATGATTTGGCTATATGAGCTAGACAGACTTTACAGGGTTCCTCCCCTACGGATGACTATTCTAGCATCTTCCAGCTCCCTTAGGCAGAAGGGAAACTGCCTCTGCTTTAACTTGCCCCTTATTTTTTTTGTTGTTGCTTGCCTTTGTAAAAGCTACAAAAGAAGAACTGAAAAAGAAAATTACCCAAATCACATAAAAATCAGCATGAAAAAAGCAAGTAAAAGACATACTAGCAGAGCATAAATTAACTACTCAGACCACCTGGCAGCACTTTGGAGGAAGCACAGAGCATCTTGGGCATTATTTAAGCCCACTGCTACAGCAAACACATTAAGGTTTAAGACATTAAAATAATTTAGTAATTACATCCTCACACATTTTGTCAGACAATAAACCACAGTAATTTGTTCAAGTAAATGCCAGACATCTCCTTAACATCATCAGCTTTGTAAAGTATGTTTCATTTTCTAAAAGGTTTTTCCACTTTAAAAGGAAATTAAGGTGATCTGTACTGGATTAATTTTGTGTCTTCTGATTTTAAATATTCACTGTCTATGATCCATCTGCTACCAGATATACTAGCTCACCATAAACACGTGCTTGGACAGCACAGACGAACCATTAAAGAATTACCCTACGAAGCAATTAAGAGCAATAATCCATAGCTCTAAACACATGATTAAAAAAAAAAAAAATTATTTTTCACAGTTTTGAATTTCAAATCAAAGTTTGATAAATGCCAGATAATAATTCTACTACTATATCTTTACTGCTCTTTTCCAGAAATATACTTCAATATTAATTCTGCATTAAAACCATGACATACTGGTCAGCTAAAAGGAGCAATATAAGCAGGAACAATAAAGTAATGAAAGATGATAAAGTACACTAAATGGTAGAAAATTATAAGCATGCCATATACTATGCCTTGATTAAGTGGAATGCCATCTAGTATTTTATAAAAACATTTTTCTAAAAAAAAAAAGTAAATCCTAAATATACCATCACTTCCTACACATGACAATTTTCAGAGAATTTACAAGACAACCTCGGAAAAATACACCAAAGGATACACATTAAAACACAATTAGTCTGCTGAAAGGCTGGACCTAAGAACACAATTCCCATGGCCTGTTAGTTACAGGTGCCCTTTAGGAACCACATGATACACCCAGGAACAGCCTTTCACCAACTCTTCTGAAGTTACCATCGTACTCTCAGATTTATTGTATCATTCCTTCCTCTAGCTTAAAAACCACTGACATCTCTCCACTGCAGAAAGACAGAGCAGACTTTTCCATGCTCAAATACTATCTTTGATAAGTGCTTCCACTCCACAGTCTCCTTAAACAGGATCTTCTCAACTGTACCACTTTGCAAGTAATCAGGTAGGAGACACAGTAAGTAACAAATACACCTCATAATTCTCTCCAGACATTTGACTTAACTGCCCAAATTAACAATGAACACTACAGATAATTCTTATTAAGAATGCATATATGAGACAATGTCCTGTTATCTTTTGTCAAATTACAAAGGCTTAATTAATTTGTTCCTCTTTCTAAGACTGTGGACTTCAGGTCTTACCATCCCAAACATCCAAAAATTCCAAATTTGACAATGCCTTTCTTACTCTCAACGGACTTCAGAAAAGAAAACTCCTGCACTCATCAAGAATTCTCAACTTACTGAACATAACAGTAATGGACACCAGTTATCCTGGATTTAGGCTCTTTCTTCGTTTATGTTGTTAATAAAGATGTAGATGTCAAGCTGCCTAATCCATGTGGAAAACTCTTTAAGAGTTTGTCACTGTTTCCCCCTTAATTTAATTATTAATTCCAAGTATGCTTTCCCCAGTATCATTACGGCCAGCAAACTGAAGCTGCACTTAATACCATTACCTCAGGAAAGCCATTTCTGGACTGTTGTACGAAGCCATACATATGTTTCAGCTACTAATCAGTCATTTCTATGATAATTGGACTCTGCAGAAAAAAAACCTAAAGAACAGTTCAAAGTCAACACTAATTATTTTTCACTCATTACCTGTTACTTTCACACTACGAAATATATCTTATAATGATATAACAAGGCAATCAAATGTTGGTGTTACCCTTCAAAAACTGCCTATTCAGAAACATTACACCTTGGTGAAATTATATCTCAGATCATTTATGTTCCTTTGCCTCAAGACTTCTTTAGAAATTAACAAATATACACAACTAACACTAAAGAAGATGCTCATCAAGTTTCTCACTTATTCTGTCTGGTTCCACAGCAAAAAAGCGAGAGCCAACAAACCTTTCAACAAACCTTAATCTACTATTGGTCAATTTAGCACTATGTTAAAAAGGCAAGAATAAAATACTTATCATACCAGGCAATTTCACAGAATATCTCACCTTCTAAACTCTCCACCTTTTCGGCCTCATTTCCATCTTCAAAACCTGGTAAAGGTCCTAAATCTTTGTCTGCTCTTTCCTTCTCTGAAGCCACTGAATCCCGACAAACACCATCAAATTCCTTTTCATGATCTCTGTCCAGTTTCATTTCACTGTGTTTTGTTGATTCTTTTTGAGAGGAGATGTCAAGAGTTCTGTCTCTCTCTCTTTCAGCAGCATCAGGCAGCTGTCTGTCTCTCTCTCTGTCCAGCTCCCGTCGCTTCTCTCTCTCCCTTTCCCTCTCCCGCTCTCGGAGCCTCTCTCGTTCCCTGCTCCTCGGCCAGTCTTTGTCAACATCTCGGTCCCAGTCTCTCTGTCTTCCCTCTCTCCTCTCTCTCTCTCGCTCTCGATCATGTTCATGTCGATCTCGGTCCTGAAGCCTTTCCCTGCTATCAAATGACCCAGATCTGGAATGGACTTGACGATCTGATTCAGGAGAACTTCTTCTTGAACTGTGGCTTCTCGAATCCTGACGATCTGAATAAAATATTTTAAATACATATGGTGACTGTAGCACATAAATGTAATACCATTTTACTAGATCAAAGCATTTTAAAGATTCAGGTATGAAAATGTACTTCTCAAAAGCATTATCTTAAAATAAACTATGTTTTCAGGGTGCCTATAGCTTTAACCTTACTTAGAAGTATAAGAAATTTATCCCGATCATGCAAAAAAATTTTAGTGGCTACTTTCCACTATAACAGAAGCCAAACCAAAGGTACAACATTTTAACTCAGAAATATATGCAAAGAAAAACACTAATTTTTCAAAATGTACCTTCTAAAAGCTAGAAATAATTTGGCTAGCAAATGACAAATTCAGAAAAATCATTTCAGGCATGTAACCATGAGAAGAACAGAGAGCCAAAGTGCTTTAGGAGGAAGGTATCTACCTCATTTTGCACAGATTTCAGAATTTCCATATCAAAATGTTAATGATGAGTTTAAGAACATTATTTAGATGATAGAACTATCTTAATGTTCTGTTAGCATAAGCATTTTCCCCTTCTACAAGGTTGGGGTTTTTCTGTCCTATAAATTACTTTACTCCCCAGACAGCATGAACTGAATCTGACTGGTCTTGTGTAAACAGTGATAATCCTGCCCGCTGAGGATCAGCTTTTCAAATATGGTAACACTTGCGGGAATCTTAATTCACTCTAGCTTTAAAATGAATTGCAGAGAGCGTCTCCCCTCTCCCTTCACACTAATTAGAAATGGAAAGAGCATACAGCCAAGAATGAATTGGGATTTTCACCTTTGGACTTCTATACAAAGCCATAGGTCAGTCTCACTGAAATGTATCTTGTTACCTGAAGATGTGCTGCGACTGGGTTCCCCTCGTTTCAGCTGATCAATTCTTGACTTCCGTTCCCCAGTGATTTCTAAGCTTTTCTTTTCTCTGTCCCTGTCCCTATCCCTGTCTCTAGAACTACTGTGCAGGATCCTCTTCCGTCCAGTCTGGTCATCTCCACTGCGATGAGCTGACTCATTGGAAGGAGATCTAAGTCTGCTTGAGGCATGGCTCCGATTGCTACCAAGGCTGCTGCTACGCTTCTGATCCACAGGTTTACGGTGTGGTCCATCCTCTATAGTAACATGAGGGGCTTCCACCTTTTCTCCTCTCATCCTGTGACTTTTTCTATGGGAATCCTCAGTGCTTCTTTCTGGAACAACAATGTCACCACGTTCAGGAACATCTTCATCTGACCAGTCACTGAATGTTGTCTCTTCTCTTTTTTGGGGGACTTCTGCCACAGCTTTCTCAGGTGGTGCTTCGACCAATTCTTCTTTTGTTACAGGGGGCGTTCTTGGGCCTTTCTTCTTTTTATGATGTGGAACAATCTCTTCATCAGAAACTTCAGAATCACCCTTTGATCTCTTTCGCTTTTTCTCTACATTTTTCTTTTTTTGCCCTTTTTTGGGTGAAAAGACCTGGCTTTCCTCAGTCGTTGACTCATTAGCGTACCGTTCCACCCCACTGTCATCATCTTTCTTCTTCTTTGTGGCCTTTTTCTGTACCTTAGACTTCTTCTTGCTGTCATCATGCATTCTATCAGAAGCATCTCTTTCTTCAGAGGGACGGTGTCCAAGATTTTCCTGAACCCTGGACCGGGAGCCTTCTGAAACATCTGGCTGCTCTCTTTGCTTATCTGTTGAAGAAACCCTCTCTTTAAACTCTGGTTCTTCATAACGCCGGGAACTTTCCTTTCTGTCTGATTTTCGCTCTTCTTCTTTCCACCGACTCTGACGCTCTTCTGAAATATGAGAGGGGCTCAGTGACCGGGAATCCTGGGGCCGCACAACCTGGCTCAGAAGTCTGTGCTTTTCATCTACAAAATAGGAAAAAGGATGCACTATATTGTTTAGGAAGAAGAACATGCGAACATTTGGTATCTTGTACATGAAAGAAAGTGTAAACTAAAACATTCAATCCATTATTTCAGTTACATTTCTAAAGTTTTTCAACTGCTACAGTAGCAACAGATTTCTTTCCATTTTGGTAAACATGCATCTTAACCAACTGATGTGGAAGTCACTATCACCTGGCAGACATAACACATAGTGACAAAATTAAGATAAGAGACATACAGATTAAGAAAAATAGTCATAAAATATGGAGGGGAGGACACTTATAAAAGCTTTCCCCATGTTTTGTCTATTTAAGATTGCAAGTTATTTTCCATAAGCAGAGAGTAAGCCGGATCCAGTTGCAGAAGCAGCTCGGTCCTACTTACTTTTATCATCTCCACTGTTGTAATTATCACTATCAGGAGAGTGCTCACGGCGACGTTTGGGTGACTGACGAGGACTTGGACTGCTTTCATTTCTATGACGCTTCCTGCAGAAGGAACATGTACAGTCAAAATACATCAGGATTCTTTAAAGAAAACATTCATTCACTGAGTAATCAATATAATCCCTGAAGTCTAAGCAACTCATACAGAAGACAACACAGCTAAGGATGCCAGGAGTTCTGTAGTTTTTTAAGTTGTTTTTCCAAAACTGCAAGCATGATCAGTTTTCTGACCATGCTGTAAGATACCTTAAACTAAAACACAAACACTTCAGACAACTATCTTTTTAGCAAAAAGTTATCAAAAGATTATTAAGATAATTTTTTCCTTGTGGCTATGACCCTTGCAGTGCATTGCCCCCCGCTGGCAGCTAAACCCCCACTTAGATGCTTGCTGGGGACTGGGGGAGCCCATGCTGGTTTATAGGAATCCACAATTCCCTCACACAAAAGCTGCTCATAACTTCCAAGCAAACCAACCATTCAGGGCAACGCTGCTTTGACAGTATTGACAAAGCAGTGAGAATTTCATTGTATTAAATGAAAAGAAAAAGAAAAAAAGTACATCAGTGCTATGCACTTAAAAGAGGCACCACACATTCACTCAGAATATTGTTCACGCCTCCACTGGTAGCCTTCTGGGACTGAAAATTTAGTAGTGCATGTTCCACAGGAATTTAACAAATAAAGTCAGGAACCCTGACCTTCTTAGCTGCTATCTGACTTTCCAGGCCTCAAAAGGTACCACAGACTGCTATTAGGTTTCCAAGAATGCCTGCATTTATTAAAGGCAAGGCCATGCAAGTATACTTAGAAAGGAAAATGACATTGTCTGACTCAATTGGTAGGTCCTGAGTAGTTCCACAACTCTGCACTAACAAAGCACTGGATTAATTCCATCACCATAGTACTGACTTTGAGGTCACCAGTGTGTGCCACACAGATGCAGGGTAGAAATGGTGCCAGACCAGGCCTCTGCATAAGCAGGCTATCTTCTTCCTTATGATACTCCCTTGCTTACTAGCATACTGAAATCAGCAGTAAAAGACTGCCTTTTTTTTTTTCTTCTGAGATCTACTCACTTGGATTTTCTCTCCTCATGGACATCTCTTGAGCTTCTTTCTTCTCGGATATCTTCTCTCTTATCCCTGCGGTCTTCCCTTCCTTTTTCTTTGTCATCCCAGTCTCTCTGGCGGTCTCTTTCTTTATCCCTGTCTCGACCTCTGTCCCTTTCTCGTTCCCGCTCCCGATCTCTTTCTCTCTCCCGCTCCCTTTCTCTTTCCTCCCGCTCTCGCTCTCGTTCCTTCTCCCTCTCCCGCTCTCTCTCCCTTTCCCTGTCATGGTCCCTGTCTCGGTCCCGCTCCCGGTCCCTGTCTTTGTCCCGCTCTCTTTCCCTCTCCCGTTCCCGAGCACGATCTCGCTCCAACTCTCTTTCCTTCTCCCTTTCTCTTTCCCGATCTCTTTCCCTTTCCCTCTCTCGGTCCCGCTCCCTTTCTCGCTCCCTCTCCCGGGCCCTTTCCTCTCTCCTGTCATCCGACCGATCTCCCCTTCGTTCTTCTCTCCTATCATCCCGCTCAAGGTCATCACTCCGTCCTTGATGCCGTACTGGTGAGCTTGCTCTCTGATCTGTGAAAAGAAGCAGGTTCGATTATCAAATGCTAAAGGGACACAAACTGCTTCCACTACACTAGTAAAATCCCAACAGCTTTTGTTTTGACAATTTAGATACTGGTTTGCCTTAAATGAAAAGTAACTCCCTGCAGAAACATGGAAATTCTCCTTGGGGAGGGAAGAAGACAAATAGAAGTACTAATTTTGAAAGATTTTTTCAATATTTAAAAGGCTTTTCAATATTTAATAGGCATTCCTTATTCTAGCCAAAAAACTACTACAGTATTTTTTTTTCTACTAGATTTTTCTGAATGGCTTCAAAAGGTAAGTATACACCTCACAGCCTAGCTATTACTATTACACTGCTCAATGATTCAAAATCTGGTATAAGATCTTAAAAAGCTCTGAACGACACAGATATGCAATGCTAAGACTTCTATATGAAAATTTTACTTCCTAAGCCTGTTAAGAGTCACAGGCTTTACAAGAATTCACGCTGTTTATAATACACAGAAAGTTATTGCAAACTAAGAAATTCTGGCCTGTCTCATCACAGAAAAGATGTCTCCCCAGAAATACACAACCAAACTCATAGGAAAGGGAGAGGTGAGGATGAGATATGGGAAGCAGAACTGCTAGAAATTTTCGTATGTATTCACTACAGAGTCTTAAAGTTTTAGAGGCTTGATCAGTAGATTAGAGTCAGGGAGAAAACTAAACTTACATAGAAAATAACTGATCGAGAAGGAGAGAAACCTAATTTTTTTACTTTCCACAGACTTCACTGCGTTTTGTTAATTTCAGATTTTTTTACATATATTTCTATAAACTTTGACCACTTTACAACAATTCCTATTCTGCTGTAAATACTATTTGAACTACAACATATCGATAAAGCTATTTTTTCACAATATATATTAAAAGCACTATGAAAAAGAGCAAAAAATGGCATGAATAGAAGTTGGTATTTTTTGGTCCATTACTCCGAGGGCAAGAGTGCACTTTGCAGTAAATTGAGACAACATCCACCAGAGGCAAGCAGGCAGAATCTGAACAGGACCAAATCAATAATATGTGCATTTTCATCGGTTTAATCAATTTTCATTTCTGAGCAAATTAACAATGACTTACTGCTCTCCTGTTACCATATAAAATTAAAAGCAAACTTGAATGACATTTCTGCCATGGATGTAACACTTATTTTTGTAAAACGTAACCATCAATCCATGCTATAGGTTCCATGAACGGGTTTCACATTCTTTCAATGGTGCCTATAATATTATAATATGATTTACTGTGTGTACTAAGCGTTAGATTTTATCCAGAAGTTCTGTAACTCCTAGCTATTATGTCAGTTTTGGTGACAGAACATCCACATGAAAGTCTTACATGAATCAAGATACTGGAAGTGTATTAGACAATTAAATGTGGATATTGAGCACTTCTTACATGACTTCATTGTCTGAAGTGCTGCTCCAGTGGTTGTTTGGAACATCCAATTTATTTGCCTTAGTTGAATAAAAGCAGCTCAAATGTGCAAGCTTGCATTTTAAAAACTTACTAAAATGGTTCCTTACATATTACAGAATCAAATAGCAACCAAAATCTATCTCAACTATTCTCTGAATGCCGAACTTTAAGACTGTGGTCTAATTATAGAAACTGTATCTTGAATTATAACTCTGAGGAGGATTTACTACCACTAAAAATGATCTAATTTTCCAAGTAAGAAAACAACAAATTTTATTTCCATCTCTTTACATTTTTCCCCTAAAAAGGAAATAGAAACCATTCAAAGCAACTTCCCTTCTATAAATTTATTTTATAAATGTATATTCTTTGAAGGTGTTTTTTTCTGTTGACTGGGATTTTCCTTTAATTCTGAATAATTTATGAACTCATAATAATATGAGGAGCATAAATTACATTATAATATATCTAGGATTTTCTGGGGTGGGAAGGTGGAAGAGATGAAAGCTACCCTGCAAACGCCAACCCCCCAGGACACATTCAGACTGCAGGATTTTTCAGCTAACAAGAAAAAGAAAGCCTGGAGATTAGGTCTGTTAAATCCTGCCTTGAAGAGGAGAAAGAATCTAAAGCAGAACCTTCCACAAGAACAAGCAACAACAGATACATTTCAATGTGCCAAAAAGCACCCCTTGATGTTAGAAAACACCCTTTTGTAAAAATTAAGCAACAGCTAGAACATATCTACCACTTCGAAATCAAAACTCAAGATAGAAAAAAACACTGTAATTTCACATTTATTCTTCACTGCTCCTCTTTTCAGTTCCATGCTACCCTTCAGTGCCATGCTACCCTTCATTTCCCTGACTCCTCCTGTTCTCTTAATTGGTGAGTAAAAGCTGGTACTAAGTTCCTTAAAGACATAGTACTCTTTCAGGTGCAGAAGTAATTAAATGCAGTTATAACTCTAAGCTTATATGTGTATGCATATGAAGTGGAGGTGGAGGCCAAGAAAAGATGTTTCACACTGATGCTGTACACTGAAATCTCTTGAAGAAGTTTAGCTTGTTTAAAGACTATCTGGATGAATAAAAACAGAAGGTGCCAACATCTAGCTGTAAGGAGGGAGAAAGGCCATACATACATACGTACACTGCCAATGAGTGATCTTACTACATAAGTTAATTTATGTCAACGACAAGACTAGTGTCAGTGTGCAGCGTCAAATGAGTTATTTATGAATTAATGGTGTGGAGGCAGAACAAGGAAGAAAAAGGAGGGAGCCAGAAACACACACATTCATACATATACGTTTGATTCCATATGTAAGTGTAGAAATACATATGGAAATACCTCTTTCTCTATTGTCACGCCTGTCCCGTTCACTATGTCTTCTTTCAAAAGAGGAATCCCTTGCTTGTTCTCGACTGTCATAGCGATCCCGGTCAGGGTAGCTACTCCTTGAGTCCCAGCTGTCATGGTAGGTTCCACTACTGCTGTGACCATCAGCCTGGGATCCTCTAGTTCCACGACTTCCTAATAGATGTAGCAATATAAAAAATCAGCTTCCACATGTAAGGAAAACCACTGATATTTATACTAATTGAAGTAGTAACTTTTAATAAACTTGAATTAATTGTTCATGGAAATAGAAATTGTAGTGCCAAACTCTATTTAACCAACAACTCCAATTTTACATGTTTTAATTGTAAAGTTATTATTTTCAAACTGCAAAAATCAAGATTTTTTTAAATCACCATGCCCTGGTCATAGCATAGATCTCATGGCTAGAAACAGAACAGTCCAAAACCCAGGTCTAAGTAGCACGTAAGCTTATACACTGTGCAGCAGGAATAAGCAGAGAAAGTAAAGGTAATTTCTCTTGTGAAAATTATATGGCATTTCCCTGCCACAATAAGCCTCAGAAAGCCAAAATATATTTTCTATAGATGGTTAAAAGTGAAGCTGTTCCACAAAGTGCATCAGACTTTCAAAAATATTGCCACAGGTTAAAATCCCTTTTTTTTTTTTTATTTTGGTCAGAAGAAGGGACAGGATGGCAGGGCAGGGAGAGCTGTGAAAGGTGGTTTTCAAGTACCTATGACATGCAGTGGATTTTCAGAGAACCCCCAAAACCTGCTGCCCAGTACTCTGAAACATACTGCCCCCTATGAATCTTCAACTACACACAGAATCACAGAACGGTTTGGGTTGGAAGTGATCTTAAAGATCATCTAGTTCCAATCCCCCTGCCATTGGAAGGCACATTTTTCACTTGACCACGTTGCTAAAAGCTCCATCCAACCTGGCCTTGAACACTGCCAGGGATGGGGCAGCCACAGCTTTTCTGGGCAGCCTGTTCCGGTGCCTCACCACCCTCACAATGAAGAATTTCTTGCTTATAGCTAATCTAAATCCACCCTCTTTCAGTTTAAAGCCATTCCCCCTTGTCATAGCCCTACATGTACTTGTAAGAAGTCTCACTCCAGCTCTGTTGTAGCTGCTCCTTACTTGTATTTGTAGCCCATGGAAAAACCTAGTGCTGCAGAAACAGAGTGGTGCAAGGGTTAGGGTTTGTTTCAAAATTGGATGGCAGAATACCAATGTTGTGCTACTTTAAAGAATGGAGAACACCTAAGTCCTATAAATTTAAGCAACTGTTCTAATTTAATGACAACAGAATTGAGCATAGCTTTAAAAGCATGAGCTATTTGACAGCACCTCCTTAGCAAATATCAAACAAGGTAGTATGAATGTCAATATTCAATTTCTAACTATAGGGAAACTTATTAGTTTTTTTAATAATGCAATACCCTTGTCAGATAATTCTGGACCTCTGCCTCGACTTCTGCCTGTTCTGTCACTTCTGCTCTCATTTCTGGAGTCACTCCTGGAGTCATTCCGCGTTTCGGCCCGAGAGCTCTCCTCTCTGCCATGTGATCTTCCATAGCTGCGCAAGTCCTCCTGATACTGGTCATCCTTTTTATGGGCATCACGACTCTCTCTGTCTCTGTAGTCATGGGAATCCCGCGTGGAGCGCGAGTCTCTCTGATCACGACTATCTTTAGTATCCCTGCTATAATCCCTTGTATCTCTGGAGTCTCGAGTATCTCTGGATTCTCTTGTCTCCCTTCGATCTCTGTTGTCTCTTGTCTCCCTCCGATCTCTTCCATCACGGGACTCTCTGTCATCTCTGTGATCCCTGGAGGTACTCTGCTCCTGGTCATAATCACGATCATCTCTTGATTCTCTTTCTTTTTCCCTTTTTCCTCTAGTTTCTGTAAAATGTTTTTTTTAAAAAAAGTTATATACCTAATCAAAGCAAGCAAAAGTTTAGTACACAAAACACACTAAAATAATACTGTCAAAATAGACTTCTGACATACAGCAACTCAAAATTAATATGTAAGTAGGAGAAGATCATGTTGGGTATTTACCTATGCATTCAGTAAGCTCTAAAGATCTTTCTGTGAATTTGAATCTGTACTTGACAAATATTAACCTATTCAAAAGACAGTAAGTATAGTAAAAATAAATTTCAAATGTCTTAGAGCAAACACACTTCAATACTTTTAAGGTAGGATCATTTTTTCCCCCCATGATAGATTGATTTTTAATCCATACACGTATATTTTCAGGAAATTTAAGCTAAATTTAGACCACTTGCTTTTAAGACCTCAGTGCCCTGCCAAAGCCTTTTTCTTTTTTAATTATGTATTTATAATGTTACTGCTACAGAAAGGTAAGATTATAACCGGTCCAACAAAAAGCTGACGCATGTACTCTTTGAAAGCTGTCTCTTGAGTGAAACAGCATGTTTGCTCATCACAAATTACTCAACCAGCTTTACAGATTTCCAGAGGGAATGACAGTTTCTTTGCACACACCTCACTTAATGTCAATTAAAAGGACAACAGAGCAATCAGTGAGGATTGGATTAGCATTCTGGAACCTCACAGAAAAGAGTAGTATTCACTCACAAGTATCCTGCTGTCATTCAGTTGATCCACTAGTACATGCCTGACACCAAGAGAAGCTCACTTACCTACTGACACCACCATGTCATTATACAAGAAACACCTAGACAAACACCTACAGGATCTTTACAATCAGCTCAACCTATATAAGCAGTCCTTTGACTTACATAGTCCCTGAAGACAGCACCACCAGCATAGGAACTATAATACAGCCCATATTTTCTTCACCCCTAGCCACTGGGACAGATACCACAGCTTGAAAATCAAGTTTTAAAATTGCAATTTGCAAAGAAATAAAAATTATTCTGAAGTGTCATGTTTTATTCATACCATCCCGCCTTTCGTGGCGCCTGTCATGAGACTGTGAAGTCCGATCGCGATCATGTCTTCCCTTTTCTCTTGCAGGAGATCGGTGTCTTGAAGGACTTCGCTTCCTCTGAGGAGAAGAGGAAGAGTGTGGGGGATATGGAGAAGATGATCGCCTTGCAGCTGGGGAAGCTGTCCTTTGATAGGATGGAGAAGGAGTTCTTTTGCGGTGTGGGGAAGGAGAATGTCTTTGAACAGAGGAGCCTGACTGCGATGAAGAGGAATGATGTCTGGAGGATATGGGAGAATGACGCTGACCTGACGGGGAAGCAGATCTGCAAGTAAAGAGTTAGAATAGGCACACATGTAATAACCTGATTTGAAAAGTTCTTACTATGCCCTACAAAAAAAGTGATTAAACCAATTTGTGCATTCTCTACTCTTTGTCTGCTGAAAGTGCTGTTTCTATAAAACACCAACTAGTTTTCCCTCAAGGGTATCAAGAATACCCTTTCAAAGTATGCTTTTTTTAAATGGCAATAGTTTATTTATCCAAGAACAAGCTGTTCAATCAAAATTATATTACACAACTACCTCCTGGGGGAAGGGAGAGAGGAGTCAGAAAAGAAAGTTATTTTCTCCCCATCCCCAAAGCAAGAACAATTGTTTTCTTCAATATAAAATGCTTCCTGAAATTCATGGTAAAATTAGGCAGTTAACATTTTACATGGTGTTACCTAAGGGGAATTTTTTTTCTTTTGTTTTCAACAGCATTCAATTCTTTATAAAAGAAACAGTGTCACCTTCTTGTGCATTCTTAACTTCTTTCTTTTCTTATAAGCATTGATCACTAAACAGTTTAGGCCTTGATCCAGAAAACCCATATGCATATCTACTGAAAGGTTTTAGCAAACATGAATATTTACACAAATAAAGAAAACTCATAGCTAATAGGATAAGAAAATGTAGATAAAGCATCTCTTTCCTTCAAAATCCCATCACTCAACTAAAAATCATTTAGACAACAGTAAACATATTTCCTCATAACACATTATCTCATACAGAGTCTAATGTGGACACACATTTCAAACCCTTGAGGTCAGTAGTAAGGGTATTTTTCCCTTATCAGCATCAAAGTGATTTGCAAGTATGCTTTTACATGAAATATGCATTACCCTTAACTCACGACTCCCTTCTGCTCACAAAATTCCAGGGATTCCAATGAGAAAAGCAGGAGTCAGAAAAGACACACATGGACAATCCATATTTAAAAATCCCACTTAAGTGGTTTAGTTCCCACTTTTGAATTTCCATATACAGTGTCGATGACTTCAAGTAAACATCCAGATCATACAGATGAAGCTCTCAGTTTTGGGTGATTCACAAATGAGGGACTACTTTATCAAAGGCAGTAGAACCTCTGCAATCTTCTGCAATATCCCAGCCTTTAAAATGACAATTTGTATGTGACACTGTCACATACAGATGAAACAGACGGCCTGAATTTGTAGAAAAATTTCCAAAGCACTTGAAGTAAAATTCTGCCAAGGTCAGAATGGCTAACAGAACACAATATAATTCCATGACTTACCATCTTTAAGACTACATTTACTTTTCCCCATGAAACCATTATCATGAAACATGGCGTCACCAAAATTGGCTTGCATGGGAAGTTTTCAATGGTTTGGAGACAAATAAAACATTCAATATATCCTTCCATGCTTCTAGAAGAAGGCCCATTTATCTTCCCTGCTTAATGTTCCTTTCCACAGACTTGATATGTCTGCATAGAACCCCCAAGCAGGTGCTAGTGAGCAAAATACAGAGTAGATTAGAAAAAAAAAACAAAATGAAACCAAAAACATGGAGAAAAGGGTGTTGCAAAGGTATTTTTCAGTCTCCTTACTACTGCTGGCTGCAGAGGGAACAGGCTGCTTTACTCTCTTCCCTATACACAATCTAATTTAAAGAAAATGTCCATAAGTGACATCTAGATTAAAACAATCCAACATTGTTCAGCTGAACTGAGTCACTACAGCAGCAAAAGAGCTTGCTTACAACTCTTAGGATTTCTGAATGGATGGGTTTATTTTGCTTGTTTTATCAGCATGCAGATATATATGACATCTGGTGTCTTCCTCCCACCCTTCAACAGAAGTGCCAAAAATAAGGATGCTTCCCTCTCCATTATACAAGCATAGGACTGCAGTAGTACTTAGCACTGCCATTCTAAATCTGAGCTTACAGACTCCTTCAGATCAAAATAAGAAGTCTCCTCCTTCCTTTTTAATGGGTGGTAAAAAATTTTTTTCCAAGGCTAGATCTGGCAGGATGATCATTTCCCTGAAGCTTCCTGGAGGAAGGATCTCTGAAATCATCCTCGTACTGTACTGTTAAGCCAATTGTGTTTGCTTTTCAGGAAAGATGTGTAGAGCCAGGATCTCTGTATCACCTTACCCATTTTGGAGCAGAGAAACTCTGCTCCTTCCTCACCTCCAAGATGGAAGACTTCTCACAATATCTAGTTTTTAAGAAGGTGGAAGGTGAGAAATAAAAAGTTCACAGGCTATGTCTCATACCAGACTTTTGACTGTCCACCTGAAGCCAAAACATATGAGAGGGAGTGATAAACGGAAGCCTGCACCATGACTTGTATTCTTGATAACACAGGTATTTTCACTGTAGTAACTTGACAAAAAAAACCAACAAGCAGCAAACCCAAAGTTCTCAGAGTTCGGGTGTTTGAGGCACACACATATTCACAACAGACACACAAACCAACTAAGGAAGTTTCTAAACTACAACTATTTATGGAAACAAAACCCATGCAATTGACCTCTCACCTGCGAGACGGTGAGAAGCTATGCTTGTGAGTGGTTGACTTGGCTGGAGCTCGGGAGGTTTGTCTTCGCCTTGAAGCAGGTGGTGAATACTCCCTGGAAGGGGAAGAATTACTGCCAGAATGATCTGCAGGACTAGGAGAACGCTTCTGTCTATGGGAGCTTTCAGAGGCATCCCTGGGAAACATAAACAGCAGCTTGTTTAACAGGTATAATATGGTGCTACTACAACTCCAAGACAGAACCTGTGCTTACCAGATCAAGAACAATCTTATAGAAACATATATTCTACACATAATTTTACATATGAGATTACCTTAATCTAACAAAACTCAAGAATGCACGACATGCACTGAATTTCTTGCTAATTAGTAAAATACAAAACTAGAGTATGGTAAATCCAAGACTATATTCTCATAATTATACCTAGTATTTCATGTGTCCATGAAACAGAATTCTGATCCATGTAAAATTACCTTGCTACTCTATTAAAAAAATTTGTGTAATATCATAACTTTATTTAGGAAGCCTCAAGCTCACAGACATTTTCAAACACTAATCACAGTTGCAAATGAATCAGAGGGATCTGTCAGAACCCTCAACTATTTCACTTACAGTACATGATGAAGACTTGATGACTTTTTCCTAATTTTTATTATTTTTTTAAAAAAGACAAAAAAACAGCACTGAAATAAAAACCTGCAGTCATAACAGCAATACCTGATTATAGTACAATAATAAGCCAAGTATTCTCTTGATCCTTCCAGCACTACCTACAACGTTCTTTTGTACTGCTTATGAACTCCTTCCAGTAATGGGAGTGTACAAGCATGAGGCAAATAATACAGTCTAAACTAAGTGTGATATAATTTATTTAATCAATTAAAAATACACATTTACTCGTCTTCTATTCATTTGTTATGTCAGTTACAAAGTAAACATGAACATGTACCCTATTATCATCAAAGGAATACAGGACTTAAAAATGTAGATTTTGTATTTTTCAACTTAAATGGACACATATGCTTCAGAAAATAACAGTTATATTAGTCCACCATTTGATAGATATAGATATATATACACACGCACATACACATATATGCATATATGTGCAAAAGCAAAATAATTCTAAAATCACAGTAGTCTTTGACTACTTCAGAAACACTTTTAACCTACTGAGTATTAGGTAGAGTTTAAACCTTCCAGTGCCAAATTAGAAAGATAATAGTCCTTTAAGAGTTCAGAAGAGCAGGCAAGAGGACATGTGAATACTTTGATAAAGATTTTGGCAAATTAATTGCTCCACTGGTGAAAGTCCAATTCCTGAGAAGTAATGGACCTTTCAAAAGGGTATTTCACAAACTTACTAAGTTATACAATTTAAACCTACCAATCTGATAATTAGTCCATCAATACATCCATATATAGCACACTTAAAATATTTAATGAGTACCAAAAAGATTGTTGGCAAAGCAAGTATAAATTCTTTAATATTCAGTGTTCTATGAAAGATACCTTTAAAAGCAAGGTTACATTAATGTTAAAAGCTAATAATGCAACATAACTTACCTCTGCTTCTCTTTTTTCTCCTTATGCCTTTCAAAGTCACGGCCTCTTTCTTTCACCTCCCTTGTCTTTTCTTCTGAACGCTCTTTTGCTTTATGTTTTTCTTTGTGTTTCTTCCCCAGGGGAGTTTCCTCTTGTACTGGAGGAGGAGGACTAGGGGTACGGGGGCCTTTCTTTTTACTCTGGTTACTTTTAGAACTCCTATAGACAGATTAACAGGGGGAAGAAAAATGAAGGTCTGCCAACTACTTCAAACAATGATTTCTCAGATGCTGGCAGGAAAGTTATAATGTAAAGGGCCTTGAAGCTTTTAGGATAGGATTCACCACTCCATTAGCAAAGCAGTGTTCAATAACTCTACTTGACTGAAGGGTGAATATAGATGGTAAAAATTCACATTGAGCTCTTCCTGAATTGCTCCTGTTCAGACAGACCTAATTTTCAAAGTTAAAATGCCCTTGCATGAACTGCACACATCAGAGAATGAGAATTCAATGAAGTCTGTCTGTTTAGACTCCCATGTCTGCCATGCAAAACGCCAATCACATACACAAAATGACCTACCCACTCATGTCTTGAATTTAACGTTAACTACCTGACATAGGATAAAGAATATTTTTGACTATGTATCCCATGATATAAAAGGGTATATATTTTTTCATATGAACTACCACTGACATAAACCCTATGAATTAGATACCACTGCAAAGTGAATGTCACCAGCATACTACCCCATGCTGTACATTCTCATAGCAGAAACAACATTGTTTTATCCCTGTTTTAAATGGGACTTTTGCTTAGCAAATACAGATGTGTCTGCTTACTCTGCTACAGTAATTTCTTTCTTATCTAAGTGCTGTAGTCATTCAAAAGGTCCTGCAGCCAGCAATCACTTAGAAACAGGTTTTGGAGATCAACTTTTCCTGGCAAGGCACCCAGTACAAACTTCCTATAATTTTCACATAACTTGTCCTTGCATTTTCCCTCCCCTTCACATCCCCCACCTCCTTTCCCCTCCTGAATTCTGAAAAATTTCCTGCCTTGGAAGTCAAACATTATTTCTTGAACAGCAATATGCAATATCAACAGAATGTGCAGGTAGTCAAATTATAAAAGTTTCACTTCAGTCTAGAAAAGCCACTTCACAGGCTGCAGCGTCTCAAAATAAAACTGCTTTCCCACTTTTTTAATGGTTTATATTTCCTCATCACCTCTCAGAGATTTTGGACATTCAGAGATAAAAGGTTTGCTTGTAAACCATGAAATTAATTAACTGGCAGCTATATTAATGTAACAATTTTCTGCATAAGATGTTTCACAGTGCACAATTTAGAAAACTTCCCCTGAAGTTACAGAATCAAAAGTCCTGAAAGCAAGGATAATGAAACCCCATATTATTTATGAAAAACCCAGTAACAAAAATCAGCGTGGTTCTCTCCTCTCACTTTTCCCGCAAGATGCATTTACATACTGACCTCTGCTGATCCAGGAGTGGGGAAGATACAGTAGATGTTTTCTTCTCTTTCTTACTAGCTGAAGATGATGATTTGGGACTGGATCTTCGTTTTGGAGATTTGCTAGACTTTCTTGGTGATGGTGATGGTGATAATTTAGACCTACCCACCTCTGGAGAAATCTTGAGGAAAAGAATATATTAACTGATACTGATGCTCAAGAGCTTGACTGTATGTGTCAAACAGGTAAATTCAGTAACAGCCTACATCTGAGATCTTAACCATGTACACATCTACCTCAAATAAACTAACTGTATCACTTTCAGAGAACATCATAAAAGAAAGATGACAGGAAACAGACGGGGGCAGATGATGCACTCTGTAATACATCACAAAAAATATAATTCAAAGTTTAAAATCAGTAGGTGCTCAGTGAGCATTCAAGTTTGACCTGCTCAT
>JBCJKH010057491.1:0-10537 GCA_039877255.1 Loriculus beryllinus | reverse complement strand
ATTAGCTGATATGCCTGGGTTTGCCATTTTTTAAACAAGCAGTGCATTAACATTCAGAAAGACATTTTAGGGACATTGTTCTCAAGGAATGTAAGCAACTGGATACCTCAGTACTGAGTATATTAGCTCTCTGAGCTGTTCTATCAGATAAACTTCTCTCAGATGTCTCATGAAGTCTCATTTTACTCCTAAGAGACAGCTGTCAATTTGATAATGGCTGTTGTGACAGGAAGCAGAACAATGTCAAGAGACTTGTTTTAATATTTGATTAGTAGAAATGTATCTACATGTAGGTTGCACAGTTTCTCTGAGACAGGGATTAGTGAGAGAGACTGTGATGCCATGTGTTGCGCATCCCCACATGTTTATGGTTAACTAAGAACTTACCAGCTAAAGGATTAATGGCATCTATTTTTTTATCTGTGGTTGCATTACCTGCACAGTCTTTCTTATTCTTTCTCTATGGCTTTTAGAGCTTCTGGGCAGTGACACAACAACCATTTAAAAAGTAATCTGGCTGAAGAAATGCTTACTCGGCCACCTACCTACAATAACAAAGTAACAATAATACTAAGTTAATGTTCAGAACCAGTTCCTTTTCCTCTTGAATCTCCTGGAAATTCAAGCTGTGAATAGCTGATAACCTGGTGTATCTCCAGCATGGCTGGCTGTGTTTGGACAGCTGTCCTGCTGGAAAGAGGGCCTCTGAATTTCCAAATTATAGGCAGCATTTTCTGTCCACCCTTGCCAAGTTGTGCTACCCTGTGTTCAGAGCTGTGGCAATCTCATCTTCAGCAAAATGCCTGGTGGTTTGTTAACAAGTTAATACTGGATGTTATTTGTGATTAGAGGTGTATAACATAATAGCTTTTAGCTCTGGGGTATCTTGTTGCCAGTGGTTTCAGGCTCTATGTACATAAATAATTAGCATCACCAAATGTGTAGTTCAGACAAGACTTGCTAGCCTCATTCTTTAGAAGGGGAAAAGGGAAAATGAGAAATGTCAAATGTGTCCATCCAGGACTCTGGAGCAGTCTGGCTAAATATCAACTGTAGCCCAAGTCCTTCAATCCAAGCTTGCCCAGAGGGACTGTGATTTTCCTGAACAATTGCTGATAAATGTTTCTGCATACAAGAGGTAGAGTGTTTGGAGGCGAGCAAAGTAGACCAGTTGAGCCTGTACAATGGTGCTTGGACCAGAGAGTTTATGATTATTTTTTCCCCATCCATTAAATGTCATCCTGAGTCATAGATCTGCTTTCTGCACATTAATGTTGAAGTGCACATCATGGACACTATGTGTGTTTCTTTTCCTGATATTGGCTGGGAGAAATCAGGGAAAGAGCCTTCATTAAAGACAATTAGTATGTCCTGTTTCTTTCTGAACCTGAAATCTTAGCAGGAAAACAAAATGAATCCAACCATCCTAAAGCTCGGGGGAAGCTGTGGTCTGTACCACCATTAGCCAGAGCAGGTTACTGCTGCTCTGTTGCTGCTCTTATTCCAGCTCAAGTTGTGTCACAGAACTGAGGAAGGAAGAGAAGCTGCACCTACAGGTCTCTGCTACCAGGATTAGATTTACTGCAGCACCGGGGCTGGATGGTCAGAAGGGTGACAGATAATTTCCATTCCAACCAGTTGCTAATCTGTGCTGGCATTCCCTTACCTCCCAGCTGAGACTTGATTGGGGGCATGAGCCAAGATGTGAGTAGGCAGGGTAACGGGGGAAGTGAAGGCTGATGAAAACAAGAAAAAGGATATCAGGTCAGGGAAGGAAGGACTGTACTGATCAAATGCAGATACCAGGTCTATGTTTCTTGCTTTTAATTCCATGTTATCTTCTCTTGTTTAAAGAAGAGGATGCAAAACCCACTATCTCTAGGATGCAAGGTGGGTTCTGAGAAGGAATTTGAGCTGTGTTATGGCTTCTAACATAGACAGAAATATTTTCTGGTCAGTGCCAATGATAATCTCACCTAAAAAACACAGAACCCCCTGTGTTTTCATGGTTTGTAGGCTTGGTAACCTATTACCAAGAAATTTGTAATGAATTTAAACTTTCAACAAATAACTACTTTTAACACACTTAATACTTTTTTCAAGGCCAGGTTGGACAGTCTTGAGTAACATGGTCTAGAGTGAGGCATTCCTGCCCATGGCAGGGGTTTGGAGCTAGATGATCTTAAGGTCCTTTCCAACCCTAACTGTTCTATGATTCTATAACACGCACCCAATTGTCAAATAAAGAATGCAGCCTTTTGATATTAATGTATTTCAGACCACTGGAATGATTGCCTAAGATCCCTTAAAGATCTTAGAAAGCTAAGATTCCCTTAGCTTTGTCTGAAATCTTACGCCAGCAATGTAGCTCGCTCCTGTTTTCTCAGAAACCATCTCTAAAACTGGTCAGAATTGAAGGCTGCAAGTTATAAATGTCACCATCCTAAGTTTAGCTTTGAAAGTAACGTCTGTGTTCCTCACAGCTGATTAGTTTTGAAAATATCTGTATATTTTGAAGGCAGACACATCAAGTCATGTCAAAACGTTATTAAAGTTTGGTTTGAGCTAAAGTACCTGACCATAGAAGGGATCATTTCAAACACACAGAGATTTAGAAGTTATTACAAAAATACAGTCTTGACCTTTCATTGCGCTTTATTAATACAAGGTCTGAGCCTGTGTCAGTGTTTGGAAACAGACAACTGTGTCCTCGGGACCTGGCCGTGGAGCTGCTGATATTTGTAGTTTGTTTTCTTTCTGTTTGACGTTCTAGCTTGTGTTATCTGCAAAACTTCTTGCACTTAAAAATGAAACCCTGCCGATATTCATCTGGTTTGGGGGTTGTGGTGCCTTTCCTTTGATATTTGCAGTTAATAATGTGGGCTTAGAATTTTGCAGTTGTTTTATATCCTAGGATCCTTGAACTCTTGCAGTCCTCACAGGAATGGTGCTCACTTAAGGTTATTTGATGTTTATTTGCACTCCCACATGAGTTCTTCGGGTTTTAATTTGAAACATTTATTCATGTGTGCCTATCACATTTAAGTTATGGGAATCATTTCTGCTTGAGATCTTTTAGAGCACTAAGCCCCAGAAGAAGGCTAAAAAGAAGCAACTGAAGTTCTAAATGTCAAAATCACTCATGATTTTAATTGGAATAATTGATACAAATACTTCATGCAGGTGTACTACAAGGAAGAAGCACTACTCATTGGCTGAAATGATGTGTAATCTGCCAGCTACAGATGAAACAACAACAGTAAAAATGAAATATGGTATTAATTGCCTAAAGAGCCTATTGAAGACTCTGGGGGTTTTTATAAATCTGACAGGTCCCTTTCCTTAAGGGCTCATTGCTGTAATTATACAAGGTGTCAGATTTTACGAGGCTGTAGAGAAAGAATTAGGGCTGAAGTAATGCAGAAATACTTGAGATGTTTTGCAGGTGATTTCTTTTTCCTAATTATTATTCCATGAAGTAGCTTTTGTTTTAACATTGTCTTCAATTGAAAGCCACAGAGTGAAGTAATTAAACTTAATAAAAGTCCCTGCTGGTTAAATCAAGATGCATTGTATACATACATCACATGCTATAGCAATTCAGAAAAGATCTTGACAACTATTAACCAAACTATTGATTTCATCAGTGTCCAGTCTGTTCTCTATTACTATCTGGGGAGGAGAGAGCTTCCAGGAAATGGGATGCTCAATAGTATAATAAAAGTAAATCTTGAACACTTCTAACACTTCTGCTTAACTAAAGGGAAAACTAGCATCTTCCATGGGTTTGGACAACTTAATTTTATATGTGGTTACTGTTTATTATTAAAATGAGACAAAACAGGAAAAGTTCTAGGGAAAGGTTCTTCATTATATGCTCACATTTTGGACATGATGTGCATTTCCTCAGTAGGGTTAGCATTGGAGGAGGTGAGAAAATTGAATGGGTTTGTTGTTCTCGGTGTTAGTTTGGTTTGTGTTCAGGGGGAATTTGGTAGTTACTTTATTACATATAAGCATTTCTTATGTTGGATTTTTCTGCTGACTCTGTGTTAGTATTCAGCTGTCTTTGAACATTATGAGCATAATCGATGCTTTTTAATATTTTCTATGCAACATTTCTCATAAATTACATCATTTTAATAAGTAGTCTATTACTTGCATCAAATGTATTGAACGTGTGATGTCTATCACATTTATTTGTGAGAATGAAAAAGCTTTGAGTTTATAGTGACTTCTATGGAAGTCTGTTCTCTTAGAGAACTTGGGCATTTTCTTCTGTCTGAGATATTCCTGATACTACTGTAAACACTTGTTTATTATTTATGAGGTTTGTGTGTATCTGCAGCATTGGGTTGTTGGTCTGCACTGCATAAACACGCTGAATTTTTGGCAGACTCCCACTATCTTGATTACTTTAGGAGTTTGTGAGGAATTAGACCTCAGTGAATCATCTGACAAGCTTCCCATTATGTTTAATTTTAATTATCAGAGCATAGTCTTGTTATACTGTTGCAAACATACCTGAGTAAGTTTATCTGCGTAACCAATATGTCTCTTTACCTTCTATTCACTACTCAGAAAGGGGAATGCCCACTCAAAAAAGGATGGGTGAGAAGCACTTATAGCAGATAGGAGGGGTTTTAGAATGAATAAGAAGGCTGGAAAAACTATAGATACTAACAAACTAGGGAGGCATTAGGACAAGAGAAGCATCTCAGGAAGCTGGAAGGCCATGTTTGCGTCCTATGGTTGTCCTTGGAATTCTACTTGTTGGAGGTGATGGGTGTTAGAGATGATGACTGAACTCTCATTTTTAGCACTATGGTATAAGCTGCTGTTTTCAGCAGTCAATACACTCATTTCTTGTCCTGAAGCAGAGCTCTGCAGTTGTGTAAAATGCGGAGGAAAAGGTTGGTTAAGAACAGGCTATTTCTTGTTTTGGTCTAACCTCTTCTCTGCCCCTGCATGCCAGTGATTCCAGCAATTTAAACGAAATGGAAAATGAGACAAAATGGAAATTGAGGCCATTACTAGACAATACATGTTCAGGTGCCGGAGCTCTGTTGTATGTCTTTTGTTGCTTCTGGACCTTGTTTTGGGGAGAACTGTTTGAAGTTGCTTGCATTAGCTGTTGGAGCTTAAAAATAACCTACTGAAAAAGCACTGTCTTTAAAAGAGAAAACAACCCAAACAAACAAACCAACCAACAGAATTGCACTGTGGAAGAGCCTGAAGAGCCGTGAAATCCTGGAATTACTTTAGAGTGTAATGTGCATACTGCAGACATTCAGCAGGGTGGCTCTCACCGTTTCTTTTCACATCGGACTTACACTGTTGTGGCTTTTCTAAATTTCCTTAAAACTTATTGTAAATATTAAGTTTTAGTATAGAAACCAAAGGTTTGTGTTTAAAAAACACCTTGTGCTTGCATCTTGCAGTTTCTCACTCTGGTTCCCAGCTCTGTGGGTAGACCTTCTGGACCGGGATGAACTCCATGCAGAAAAAAGCCAAAGGTTTTAGAGACATCTAAAGAGACATTGTAGACAGAGATTTACATCTGCTGATTAGATCTGATTCTTGTAGCTGAAGTGGAACAGGCTGGCCAAAGAATGGTAAATGCTCCATCCCTGGCAGTGTTCAAGGTCAGGTTGGACAGAGCCTTGGGAGGCATGGTTTAGTGTGAGGTGTCCCTGCTCATGGCAGGGAGTTGGAACTGGATGATCTTAAGGTCCTTTCCAACCCAAATCATTCTCTGATTCTATGAAGTTAATTCACTGCTTTTACTTTAATTAATCTGATATGATAATAGCTAAATAGTCCTGTTTGTGCACTTGCATGAACATGTTCTATTTGATTTAAAATGAGGCAAACAGATCCCTAAATTCATTAATGCTACTGTATGCATCACACAAAATGAACCGTTTCTTTTATGTACCAAAGGGGATTGATGGTGAAGGATGTATTTACTGCAAGGGGGGAAAGAGTGGAAAATACGTTGGTTTGTTGGGTTTTTTAATTGCTTCCTTGCATCTGTGAGCGAAATACATATACCTGAGCAGGAATATTAAACTCAGCAGAGTGTTCTGTGGGTGCTCATACGTGAAACCCATGCTGACAGTAACTGAGGAAGGTTTAGGTGGTGTGATTCAAAGAGGTAGGTGGTGCAATGACAAACACGGAGTGAGGAGCCTCCTTGATTTCACTCAGCAAAAAGTGATTCATTCCAGATGCAAAAATAATAATTACTAAAAAAGAAATTACAAGCACTGTTATAATATCTGGGGCTAAGGAAACAGCGGAAATCACAAGTTACTGTTTTAGACTGGGGGGATCAGCTCTAAGGAATACTGCTGTCCTTTCCAACAGTGTCTTAACATTGACAGGATGTTTATGGGATCCGAGGAGTATCCTATCCATCATGCTAGCCAGCCCTCTGGGTTAGTTTAGAATATCACCTCTTTCCCCAAACATTTGTCTGCTTTGTATTAACAGGATCTTTTCCTCCTCTTGTTCAGCCACACCTTGTCCTTGTTTTGGTCAAAGAATGACAAAAAGCCCAGGATTTATAGTCCTTTCACACCCCATACCCCAGATTTAGCTTAGTACAGCCAAGCTTACAAAAGAGGAAGGCTTCTGTGTTAAATAATGCTATTGTGGATGTGGTTAATTTTGTGTCCTCGCTCTGTGGGTGCTCCAGGTGAATCACAAGGTGCTTTTTTCATATGGACCGAATCAGGTCTTCAGGCGTAAATCAGTGTTGAAAGAAAGGGAGATAGCTCAAAAGGCATTTTAATTGAGTGATCCTTCTGCTTTTGTGAAGGGTATCTATCCAGAAGCATTTTTAGAGTTTAAGAACCCTAAATCAGTGAGAAGATTCTGATTTTAATTTCAAAGGCTGTGCAAAAGTTTTACAATTAAGATGTTATTGCCTTGAATTGAATTCCTAAATCTTGTATCTCTCCCAGTTGAATCTTCACCCATTTTGTTGTTATTAGATTCCTTTGAAGAGTAATTCTTGATTCTCATCATAGTGAGGGTGTACATATGCATGTGTTTGCAGCCAGATGAATGCAAGAATGTCATGGCTGTTCAGGTCTGAAGGGTTAGGTTTTGATTTTTACTTTCTGTGAACTGCTTAAAAGTTGCTGAAGATTAACAGGGGTCCAAAGAGTGACAGGGGAATATTTTGTGTTGTATTTTGGTGCTCTTAAAAGCTAACAAGGTTATGGAAGAATGGATTTCTGAGAGGAGCGTAAGCAATGTGAGAGACTGAAAAGAGCCTTTCTAAAGGCAGAGAGAATTTTCTTCACCTTCTGCACAGCTGCCAGAGCATATGGCTTAGAAATCTTATTTGTTAAAATTCATCTGACTCCTTGCTACATGTACTCAAGCCATCATTCCCTCACGCTTCATCTGCCTCAGTTCATCTGTAAACTGAATTGACCTGTGAGAGAGCAGAGCTAGAGAAGAGATTGGTAAGACAGTAAATAACAACGAGCTCCAGTTCCTGGGACAGAACTTGATTGCTTGATAAATCATGAGCAATCGAGCGTGTTTTCTTACAGCTACATGTAAGGTTATGCAAATGAGACAGGCTGTAATGATGGTTTGTGTGATAGAGGAATGTGCTGGGGCTCCTGTGCCCTGGTCTCCAGACCCATGCCTTCAGAAGGGCAGCTGGAAAAGTGGAGATTTGCAAGATGGGCATCCAACCTTCAGCAGAACACGAAGGGCTCAATCTACTTAATTTATCAGTGATGAAGTAACAAGACAACTTCATCATACTGAGAGTACCCAGGCAAGGAGAAGATATCTGTACGGGAGGGATTTTTTGAGAGCTGTGTTTCAGTGGCTGGATGATGAACTCAAAATAGTCCAAATTGGTACCAAAGTGCATGTGTGCAGAGCTCAAGTAATTAGTCTTTCTGAAAGAAGTCTGTTCAAGCACTGCTTCCATCCAGGATTCAAAGTGCCAGATACTGGACCAGATGTTATGATGTGTCTTATACAGGAGTTCAGAGTAGTTGCAGAGATTTTAGGTGTTAAAATCTGTGTCTATATGTCGTTCAGTGTAAGTAGAAAAGGGCAGAGGCCCTGTATATAGGTGAGGGACTGTGGGAGAGTGTTCTTCACAGTCTTAAAAGTGTCATCACATTCGTTACTTTTTTAGCACAGAACACATCTGCTTTTCCCAGAAGGATTTCACATGCTGGCAGCATGTCTTGCTGCATGAACCACCTGTCATTTGAAGTCACTTTTCTTCTTGGGAACATTCTGATGGTAAAAGTCATTTAAACTGATGAAGAACTGGTCAGTAAATGGAGTGTTTATCACTTCAGGTGTGTAAATCCAGGTTAATTTTCCTTTAAGGGTATTTTTCAAAGACACATGAGGTTTTGTTGTGTAACGGGGTTTGTTGGTTCTGGTTTCAACTTTGCTGTTAACAAAGAAATTAAGTCAGAAAAGAGCTTCCTGAAGCAGTGATTCTCTAAATGTAGTTTGCTCTAAGAACAAGCACAAAGATTTCAAGGTGGTGTGATTATACTGAGCTACTGCGTGAGGTCTGAGCTGTACAGATCAAGGCATCATCATGCTGCTGCGATGTGATGGCTGTCCTCTTATGCAGCTTCCTCCATGGAATGAGCTAAAAGCAGCTCTCTGCTGATCTAAACTGGAAAAGACCCTAAAGTTGTTTTTAAAAAATACTAAAATACTAAAATACTAAAATACTAAAAATTCACTGATTTGACACATTCCCTGAAAGGATCTTAAAGCATCTCACGGTCTGCGAGTCTTAAATAGTATTTAGTCTCTTTTCGTTTTAATTGGAGGGTCCAGATATGTTAGTTTGAGTTTTCTTCACATTTTCAACAAAAGTGAATACTTAATGGTGGTACATAGAACTTTGGTAGTTATGGATAATGAATTAATTTGTCTTATTCCCAAGGCTTTGGAAATCTTGATAGATGTTTTTGCTGTTCCTGTATCACTGACCAAGAAAGGGCAGGAGATAGTGATGGGCAGCTTCAAAATGTATTTTGCATTTTTCTTTAGTAGTAAGGATATAAAAAACAACAGTTGTTAAAGCCAGCATTGGACAGTCTTTTAACAGTATCCTCCGAGTTCTTTTGTTCTGGTTCCTTTTCTTGTTAAGACATTTTTGGTACAAATGAAAACAAGACAGAGAAGGAGGATACAACAAAGTTATTTTTATATCTTTTAAAACACATCTATTCCAGGTTTAAAGTTCAGTCAAAGCAGACATTTCTGTCTAAGAACATTGTGGAAGCATTGTTATCTAATTGGTAATATTTTAGTCTGCTCTTCAGAGTTTTGGCATACACACATACTACAAAGATGGTTTGCACAGCACAGATCACACGTACTGTCATGAATTTTATGTGTGGTTTTTGTTCTTCTTGCTTGGCCAACCTTTGCATGGGCTGGGTGCCTGCACTGTAGTGGAGTGAGAACTTAACTCCATATCATGCCCCTAGGCATAGGTCAGTAGTAGATGAACATTGTCATTTATAATGGGTTTGAACTGGGGAAGTTCAGGTTAGATATAAGGACAAAATTCTTTACAGTGAGGGTGGTGAGGCACTGGAATGGGTTGCCCAGGGAAGTGGTGAATGCTCCATCCCTGGCAGTGTTCAAGGTCAGGTTGGACGGAGCTTGGAACAAGCTGCTCTAGTGGAAGGGGTGCCTGCCCGTGGCAGGGGTTGGAGCTGGAGGAGCTTTAAGGTCCCTTCCAGCACAAATCAGTCTGGGGTTCTATGCTTAAGAAGCAGACTTCAGGCTGAGGAGAGTGACCGCTGCACATCAACTTGGCTGCCAACTCTTTTCCATAGGCACTGCAAATTTACCAATCTATTCCAAACCACAAAAGATTTCCAGTATTACCAAATATGGAAACATCTTACTGTCTGTTTCCCATATTTGACCATACCGAAGCTGAGGTCAGAATAATTCAATGGGAATTCTAGCTGTAGCAATTTCCACAGGTTGACCCTGGAGAAGGAATAGTTTGAATGTGTGGGTGAGCTGCTGGGTGGCCTCCACAGGCACTTGTGTCAAGTCATGTTTTGAACCAGTGTTTTTTCATGTTTTTTAAATACCCCTTTCCCAAAAGAAAGAGCTGGGGGAAAGGGAAGATCAAAGACTTGGGCTTTACAAAGTGTGTCTAAAAATGCTACAGGTCCTTACTCCAGGTAGTAGATTTATGTCTAAGGGAGATTGTATCATGAGAAGCTTTTCCACATGTGAGGTGAAATCTGAAATGGCAATCCTCTCTCAAAATCCCAGGAGACATTAGGTTTTTCAAGGAAATCTCAATTAGCATCTAGGAGATGTGGGAGTTAAAGACTTGGTCTTGGTTTGAACCAGAGGGGTGCCATGGCTCAGCTCTGGTTTAAGTTGAGGGTAGGCTGCATTTTTATTGTGCTGAAGTAGAATCCTAGAACAGTTCGGGTTGGAAAGGACCTTAAGATCATCCAGTTCCAACCCCCCTGCCATGGGCAGGGACACCTCACAC
>JBCJKH010057486.1:0-17699 GCA_039877255.1 Loriculus beryllinus | reverse complement strand
ATCTGGGTTTACCAGCAAGGTTCACCTGCTCCCTTCATTCCCTTGGGATAGCCCATCTACCCCAGAAAAGGCAGCAACTGATTTTGCCATCTTCCGGGTTTCTCACACTGTGACCTTGCTGTCCTGTACTCTCTCTTCTCCCTCTCCCTGTATGTATTTTTAGGTGACTGGAACTGAGAGGTAATTTGGGCAATTTTTGTGGCAAAATCTTGGCTTGATCACTGTCTCAGTGCTGTCAGTGTTGATATGACTGCCCTGTGTTGCCCAAATAGCCACACACACTGCCATGTTGTGGAAGGTGCTGTACATGCGGTTCAAGTACATATGGAACTGTGGCTGCTTACTGACAATGGGTATGACTGAGTGTCAGCAGCTTTTACATGCCAAATATGCTACATTTCAAGGTAATTAATACAGATGCCATAAAACTCACCTGCCTCTCACCCTATCCCTTTTCTGGTTATTTTAAAGCAAGGCCCATGAAGCAAGAACCGCATCTCCTACCTAAAATGTAACTCGTATGTCATGGGTTTGCTTTTTTTTTTTTTTTTTGTTTGCCTTTTTTCCCAAACATCACTGTAATAATTACTGTAACAGAGCTTTCTGTGGAGCTAATGTTCTTCTGGCTTAATGGCCCCTGGTTATTCTCAGGCCATCAACTTTTCCCAGCTGGTCATCAATCCCAAAGAACTGCCTTGTGCCTCCATTACTATTGCTTAAGTAGATGACATTTCTAGTGCAACTGCTGCCTCCCAGTGAGATGATATTACAGCCAATAGCTTTCCCCCCCCCTTGCTTTCAATATTGTCAAAGCATTATAAACAGCTGGTAGGAGACTGTTGTGGCTGTTGGCTGTGAATTCGTCTGACAGTTTTTAGGTGTGAGTTTTGTAGACAACTGAAAGCGTCCAAGTGAGGTGACTGAAAATGACTTGCCTGGAGCAGCTACATGGGCTCAGCCTCCATGCATCATTCAAGTAGCAGGGCAATACCTGAATATCTCTCAGTCTAAAGACTTTCTCCCGAAGAAATAGTTTTCAAACAAGATCTGGGATAGGTGTTTTGGAGGGTGTTAATGTTTGGCATTTAGCAAATGCTGACATCTCCTCACTCACCCTCCCTCCCCAAGTTTCCACAGCTCCGCTGATGGTGGCCCTTGTTTTTTAACAACTGATGGACTCTGGCAGACTTTTAAAAGAAACAAGTCTTAGCTCAGTAGGCCAGAATCCAGCAGAGATTGTGTAGGTGAACATGTCTTGCTGTGTGGATATTGAAACCCATGTGAGTTAATATTGGTGCTGACTACATTTCCTTTAACCTCATTAGCACTTCATCTTGCTTTCCCAAGCATGATGGTGGAGCAGCTACTTCACCTTAGTGCTTTTGCTTGGTAATTCATCAAACTGGCAGATGAAAGCTTAAAGAAAAATGCATGTAAATACTGCATTAGGAACCTTGGCTCACAAAGGCATGAACATTTCTACCCATATCATTAGTATGTGAAAGAAACAGGACTTTGTTAACAGTTTGGGGAAGACGGAGGTAGGAAGCTTACTGGTTGTGTCATTACACAGATTCTCTCTTTAACTAAAAAGCGTTTAATCATTCATTAGCTATTCTCACAGAAGAAAGGCTCAGACTACAACCACTTATTACCTTCAAAATTAAAACCAAGTTACTTAAGTAACATATCCCCTTAAAATACTGGGGTCCAAAGCATTTTGGAATAGAAGTCTGAGATAATCTCAAACCTAGGCTATGTCTTCTTTTCAGCTTTAGAGTTTTAAGATGTGCCTCACTGCACACTGATTTAGTTATTTGATTCCAATATACGTGTGATTGATATGAAGTGTAATTGTATGTCACCATAAGGTCCCCTCATTGCTAATAAACCTACCAAGTAAGTTTACACCTGGAGGTATGCTAGCCATGTTTGTAATAGCATGAACAACAAGCTGCCACGGAGACCACAGGGTTTGATGCCGAGGTGTTGAGGCCCTTGTTGTAAAAGATGGGCTTAGGTTGCTAGCGCTCTTCAGGGCAATGAATACTGTCACCTCCTTGGTACACTTGATCTACTTGGTAATACAGGATCACGCCAGTGCCACATGCAGGAGACAACTGCTCTGCATGTTGTGTGCCTGATTTGGAGCCTCTGGAATTAAACCAACCTGTTACTCACCAGGAGTGTATTTGGAATGACATTCTTTATGGTTAGCAATGAAAAGAAATTTCTGATGGGCATCCTTAGGGAAGAAAATCAGTAGATCCAAATGGCCTTCCAAGGAAGCCTGGACCAGTGAGCAACCACAGTTCAGTCTGCCAGTTTTGGTTTTGGGGTTGTTTGTTTCACTTGGTTTTTTTTCAAAGTAAGGAGAAGACACATTCTATGTATGTTCTGTAATACAATGTTACTGGTCTTAAATGCTGCAAGATACTGTTTCCTGGAGGGCCACCTTTTTAAACAGTCTTTACCTCCCAGCTTATTGTTGTTACAAAGTAGCAATTCTAGGATAACCCTTTGCCTGTTTCTAGTTTTCATGCTGAGCAGCAGATACAGTTTCATACTTATCTTACTTACATCTGTATTGGTGGCATAGTTCAGTAATGTGATTTATCATGCATTTTCGTTTTCATGAAAGCTTGTTTTACTCTCCTGATTCCATTAGGTCAGCGGTTCACTGATCAGGCACCTCTTTGTTCCATTTTACTGTGTAACTTTTAAACATGACCTGACAAGCTAGAGAAAGTTCAGTGCACTAACTCCCTGTCATGAAAAATACACACAGACATTAATGACCAGCTCTGACTGTTGAAACACAGAGGTACAAGAACACTTGTTCTATAGCAACTTGGAAATAGCATGGAAGGATTGGACCAAGGTATAGCTCTCTTCCCGTAGCAAAATTCCCTGACCTCAAGGTTGAAAAGCTATTTACACCTGTGCTTATGAGGACTTAAAATTGATTATGTCCTGCAAAAGACTGAAAGTAAAGAATCAAAAATGCTCTAATTATAGCTTATTTATGGCAAGTGGAAGTACAGTCCTGGCAGCCAAGAACAGTATAGAAGCTGCTGTGAAAACTCTGTATGAAGCAGCAGTGGAAAGAAGGATTTAAACAGTGGACTTGGATATAAGGAAAAAATTCTTTACTGTTAGGGTGGTGAGGCACTGGAATGGGTTGCCCAGGGAAGCTGCGAATGCTCCATCCCTGGCAGTGTTCAAGGCCAGGTTGGACAGAGCCTTGGGTGACATGGTTTAGTGTGAGGGGTCCCTGCCCATGGCAGGGGGGTTGGAACTGGATGATCTCTTAAGGTCCTTTCCAACCCTAACTATTCTGTGATTCTATGACTTGAACCCACGGAGGAAGTTTAAGGACTGTAGACCTACACAACATTTTCCCCATCTACAAAATGTGCAGATAATTTATCCCCAGTTATTTGGGAAAACTGCTGACAGAGAATTATATAAAGTGCTCTGAGATTTTTGCTGTAAAATATGCCATGTACATGTAAAACATAGCTG
Organism: Loriculus beryllinus; assembly: GCA_039877255.1. Taxonomy (NCBI): domain Eukaryota; kingdom Metazoa; phylum Chordata; class Aves; order Psittaciformes; family Psittacidae; genus Loriculus; species Loriculus beryllinus. The sequence continues at coordinate 14,174 of JBCJKH010057486.1, read as the reverse complement.
TCATATAGTGAGTGGGAAGATGTCTACAGCTAATTTTGAAGTATGTATGTCTTTGCAGCCTTTAAAAATGCACTGCAAGAGCTGTGCATTGGTAACCAGCTCTGGACACCTTCTGGGAAGTAAACAAGGTGACAGAATCGACGAAACAGAGTGTGTAATACGAATGAATGATGCACCTACTCGAGGTTATGGAAAAGATGTTGGAAACAAAACGAGCCTTCGAGTCATTGCACACTCCAGTATTCAGAGGATTTTGCGAAATCGCAACGAACTCTTAAATATGAGCCACGGTGCTGTGTTTATCTTCTGGGGTCCTAGCAGCTACATGAGGAGAGATGGTAAAGGCCTGGTGTATAACAACCTGCAGCTGATGAATCAGATACTTCCTCAATTAAAAGCATATATGATTTCTCGCCACAAGATGCTTCAATTTGATGACCTTTTTAAACAGGAAACTGGGAAAGACAGGTGAGCACTTATGTGGATACATTCGGGGGATGTTTATACAGTAGTAAAATAACATAGTTTATATATATACCAATTTCAAATCTGCTCAGAGGGACCATCGCACCCATTAATCCGCTGCCTCATGAGTTGTAATATAATACGACATGCCAAATAACATCACTTGTAACATAAGTAAAAAATATGCATCAAAATAATTTGTATAGAATATTGCCTCATCAACTTTGAATACCAGAATCTGGATGTACTGTTTACACAGCCAAGGAGGCAGGAGCTGTTTAAGTCTCACTTTGGGGTAATATACCTGAAAGTTTTTTTTTACTGAATCTGAAAAATCAGAATGGATAGGTTTTGTTTTCTTATAGAGGAAATGTCACCATTCAGTGACTTATAATAGCTGTTTATTGAATTTAAGCATTCTTGGAACATTGCAGCTGTAAAGCTTCTTGTAAAACAAATAAATATTAGTTATACGTTAGGTGCTTCAAAACAGTTCATCTTATACTTCCAACTGGGAAAAGGAAAGTTATTATGATAGTTACATCTTTATGAGACTGTTTATGACTTGTAGGCAGATCTTCAAATCAAATTTTAGTAAGTGACCCACTGCAGTACTTGAGCATTTTCACATACAATGTCTGAAAATGGACATTTAAAACAAGACTTCCTAGCAAGAAATAAATTTATTTTTAATGAACTCATATTTTTTACTTATTAAATATGCTGCTGTAAAAGCGGAACAGGGTCCCCACCACTTAAGTACAAATGAAGAGGTAGGTTTATTGTGCAGTAATTCATGGTGAGATTTTCTAGCTTCACAAATACTGTACATATACAGCAAAGTGTGTGGCAGGGAGGACTCAAGCACGGACTGTGTTTTCTGGGCTGCACAATAAAGGCAGAACCAGTGTTAAAGGAAGCTTTTTTATCCCCTTAGCTGACGGTGACTGTATCTCTGCTTGGCATTTTGCTGCCTTTGTCATACCCTCAGTTTGCTTGCAGAGCTCTGTTCAGTTATAGTGGATCAAACCATGTATCTAAGTTCTTGACTGACTCACAGTAACTTGGTCAGTTTCTTACCATTAAAGGTCCTTTTCTCTTCATCTTCAAAACAGTGCTTGTGGGTCTCTGCCAGAGACTGCCTCTTTCAGAACGAGAAGGAGGGATACTAAGGAGAGATACCTTGCCAGTTCTGATGTATTACAGTCTTTCCCAGGTTTGTTCACCTAAAGTACAGTGAAGCGAGAAGGTGAATTAAGCATTTGAACCCTTCAAGAACAGTGCAAAGTATTATCTATTTGTATGCCCACTGTTTGCAAAGGCACGTAAGTTAACAAAGTTGTAGTCGCACCGTACCATGGTTCACCATCAGCCCTAAGGGTCAGATCCTTCACAAGAGTGCACACTGCCACCTTCTTTCCTGGATTACTCTTCCAGTGTAAGACCACTTACAGTTCCCAGTTTTGAGAAACAAGTTACCTCCTCTGCTTCAGTCTGATCAGTTCTGTCAGGGAGAGCCAGGCCCATTCCTTTCGTGATACTTGCTATGCAAGCTCCTCTTTCTGGTTCTGTGTCACCCATCCAGAGCAAGAGGCCTACAGCTGTGCATGTGATGAAAGCATTTCTGTTCTGCACAGGCACCAGGCTCAGTCTTGGCTTCTGAAATACTCCCAAGGCATTTGAGACATAAATGACATTGTAACCAGTTTATAGCAGACTCAGTCATGGGCACCCTATTCTCTCACTGTGAATCAAGGGCACATGAACACTAGCAAAATTCAGCTGCATGAACAGGTCCTGTTGCTTTTAAGAAATCACAGGCTCTGCTGTGTACGATCTGCTCCTTTAGAGGGCATATACAGCATACTTGAAGGACTAAGAAGATTAAAACGGGAGATGAAAATAAATGAATAGGCAGTACAGCAAAAGAGAGGGAAGATGAAAAGAAACACAGGTAGGAAGAAAATTTATGTAGCTGTGGGGGCAGGAGCAGAACATTGTACAGCCCAGAACGCTGCTTGCTGTTCCCTGGGAGGTTTCTGCTGAGCTCTTGACATTAGTGCCTGCAAAAAACAAAGGAGGGAGAGAGAAGCCTGATTACAAGGTTGCAATGATCAAACCATTCATTTCTGTCTTGAGAATGATGAGAATAAAGGTAATTGGATGTATTGTGCTTTTTGAAAAAAACCCATCTGATTTTGAAAAGAAGAGAAACCTTCAGAAAACACAGCCGCTTAAATTGTTTGGTGAATGACAAAGGCTGCAGAGCAATATACTTGGTATTATAAAGTACCTGTACTTCAAAATAACTTTATAATTGAATAAGGGTACATTAAGAAAATATGATTCAGAACCAATATTACAGTAATTAGATAAAGGAAGCATAAATGAAATAACTGCAGGAAGAGTATTTCCGTAGAGATTATAAATGAGATTTTGGTGGAGCAGAAAGGCCTTTAATTGTAATTTAGTGTGCACTACAGAATTATCAGCACAGTGTGTTAGTTCAGGATATAAAAGAATATCTGATAATTTCTCCTAATAAGCACATGACAGTTCTTCATATTCTTCTATTACAGCTGATTAGGTATAAAAACAGTATTGTTTTGTTGGACTCTTGTTCAGATCTTCTATGAAAAGGCAAGACACTGTAACCCTGTGTCTGTATTGCTGTCCTACAGACATGGTATTTAAAGAGGCTAGAGTGATACTTGAGTAAATTTTAAATTCTGTTTCATTGTTTAGCTTTTAAGCTAATTTATTTATATTCAGTTATTCTCTTATTTATTGAAAACATTAAATTACAAAATAAGTGTGTGTAAGCAAAAAGAAAACTAACTCAGCAGGCAGCCTAGCTGGGTTGCCAGACCTGTGTAAAGCACAGCCACTTTGGTCATGGTCTAGATATAATTGCTCCCTTGGTTTTGGAATGTAAAGTCTTAGCTAAAACAGTGGCCTTGTGCAAAGTACTCCAAAGTACTCTTAGCCTCACCATGTTCCTGATTTACCTAGCAATTCACAGGCTCAGGAACTTTCCAGTGGCAGGAAAGCAATTTTTTTTTTAGGCTTTTCCCTATCTCTCCCTTTCCTAATAATTTTGAGCCAAAAATGATTTACTGGTTTCACTGTATTGTTTCAGTGCCTGAAGGCCTCTACTGAGCTTATGACCCAGCTATGACTATGTGACAAATTGCACTGCCACCCCCAAGCTTAAGTGCAAATTCAGAAAATAAATAAGGCTCCATAATTGGAACTAATGAGATGCTTAAATCATGTAATTCTCCACATGATAGCTTAGCCTGAAAGTCTGTATGTCAGGAGCAATAAAAATGTACATTTCAGGTGTTCACACACTGTCTGATGCCCAACAAAGGACAGGACAAACTACATAGTCTCTCCAGCATCCTTCAGATACTTCTGGTTAGAGTTCCCATATGTTTAGAAGTGCAGGTATTGATACTACCACTTGGGTTTTTTTCTTTGTAATAGTCTAACTCACTGAGGAAACTGGTAACCTTCGTATAAGGCATTCCTTAATCTGACAGTGCTGAAAACATCTCCCTCCTGCTGCCCTTAGGTGACCTACTTGGAACCAACTTGTTCAGCATTAGCTTAGGAAGCTGCTTTCCTACCAAAGTACTCGTTAGTGATCACTGGCACTTGCAGTAGCTGTTGTGGCTTCAAGTCCCTGCTTCCAGGATTGTGGTGCATTCTGCTGTCATTGTAAAAGACAGTCCTGAACTGAGGCCAAGACCTGGGATTCCTAGGTGACTGCTCTGATGAGAGTTCTTTGCTATGTTTTTTGGGGGGGGGCTCACAAAACTTCACAGGTGTCAGGCAGATATAGGTGTAGTAGAATGGGTTAATGTACATTCCACATTAGTACAATGTGATACAGCACACAAGCCAGCCATGAGCCTGTGCTTGCTCTCTTCGTGCCTCAGTTTTAGCAAGAGATGAAAGGACAGCCAATCACTGTGACAGGCTGCCATCAGGAACCTGAGGCCTTTCTGGCTCACAGATGACACCAGCTTGAACTTCCTGCAGGACTTCTTTATCTGAGTGGGAAGCCATTAGGGAGGCCAGTTGTCTCCTTTAACAACATTTGAAGAGCAACTTTGAGTGAACTTGTTTTTTCTGGAGCAAATACCCAGCTTTTTGTGCCTCTGTTTCTAAGAGAGGTGCCCAACTCGGTCCTTTACGTCTGCCCCTAAGCATGTCTTTACAACACCTTTAACATGTGCTTCTCTCTGGCATGGCCTTGACCCTCCTATTACAAGACTGCCAACATTCCCCCAGCATAGGGACAGTGTAGGAACTTAACATAGGACCAGGACTTTCAGTGTGTGTGCCAAGCAGGCAGTAACTATTACAGTACCCAGCTCTTGCACATTAAACAGCAATGACTGTCAAATGCTAGGAAGACCAAACATTACTGTTGCCATTTTGCAGATCAGAACCTGTTCTACAGCAGTTTAAGCACAGCTTCTAAATCTCATGCATCTGTGAGCAGTTACATGGAGATCTCTCCTGTTTTGCATAAATAATGCTGGGATCAGTTGTGCTTCTTTTAAAGATTTCTCCCATCTTGCAAAGAAGGCCAGGAAAGGAGCTGCCTTAGAGGGCTCCCTTGCAGCACTGTCACTCATATTCAAAGGGCCCACCAGGCAGGGAGGGAACTCCGAGGAGTTTCACTCCCAAGCTGGCTAAGGGACAGGTATAGCAGCTAAGAGTTTCCTGCCAGCAGTCACAGTGAGGTTCTGGGATCTTCTAGAAATCACATCGTGGACAAGGTAAGAGGAAAGAGGGTTAAGACCAAGCACTTGAGGCTCAATCTCGCTCCAGCAGACACGCTCCTCTGCATGCTGTGGGAGGCAGCATTTTAAGCAGCCCTCTTTACCCCTCATGATGCATCTTCCTGAGCACTTAGTATGTAAGTGATTATAGATGTGTATATGTTACTAGCAGAAGATTATAAATATAGCACATGGAGATTCAGTCACTTACAGTAAACTTAACAAAAGGTCAGTTAAATATTAACATTGCTGTGCCCAAAATTAATTACAGTAAGGACAGTCTCTGCATAGATTAGTTTGCTGACAGAAGAAACTAGCAAAAGCCTTAAAAGGTGCACAAGCGAAGTAGTCTTGGTTGCCCAATTTTCATAACCTTTCACAAGAATAAATGAAAATGCCCAGAAATTGCTTCAGATATATCACAAATTATTCGTCAGCCTAGAAACTTAATTATGTTTTTGCTTTCAGGAAAATATCCAACACTTGGCTTAGCACGGGCTGGTTCACAATGTCTATCGCATTAGAGCTCTGTGACAGGATAAATGTTTATGGCATGGTGCCACCGGATTTCTGCAGGTAGGAATTATTTTGGAACCATTATTAGCCAACAAGGTTGAACACTACAGATAAATATCTGAATCTTTCAATTTTTTTTCTCTACAACATCTTCAGCCCTCTTAAAGCAGTTAATTAACATGTCCAAAGATCTGATTCTGAAGACAACAAGCAGCATTTAATTATGTTATATAAAATATTTAAAAATGTTGTTTGTAGTGTGGGAGAGTTAATCCATCTTGCTGGTTTCGTTTAGTCTCTGAATATTTATCAGCTAAAAGTAATGCAATAATTGCCATGAAATTAGTCTGAAAAAAAGTAGAACTGGAAAACATTACTTTTGTTTTTACAGTTTCCCCCCAGCTAATAGAGGAACAGAGATCTTACAGTGACTAGTTTCTAAATTGAACTTTCTATGCAGCTCAATTAAAATTGTTGTATCTATCACATAAATCCCAATCTTCCAGTCAACTAGCTTCCTAAATAATCCCCACAAAAAAAAAAGACCAAACAAAAACAGGATTCAGACACCCAGAATAGATGATCAGTCCTGTAATCACCCATTTGGGGCATTCAGGGCATGGGCTGCAAGTGGCAGAAGCAGTAGCACACAAATTCTGCCAGTGGGAGCTGAGCTTAAATCACTACACTCTTCCACACTGTTTATGAACTAACAGCTTGGGTACATTTTATGGATATGTTGTGCCTCCAGACGTATTTGTCACTTAGATGCAAGGTGCTGGTTAAGGTTTCCTAGTATGGATCAGTGATACAGGAAAACAGTCTTCAGGATTTCAGCTACGGGACCAAAATCACGTTTAGCCACATGATGCAAAGTACTGATCTAGTATAAATTCATACAGATTTCTTTTACATCAACAATCTTTATGCTGACTTAACTAACTATCACCCATCCATCCATTCCTAGACCTCGCACTCTGGGCTTTCAGAAAAATGTACTTGTGTGCCCACACCTCGTCCTGATCCCATCTGCACTATTTGGTGACCAGTGATGCACACAGAGTTGGTCCTGGCAGTCTGTAACAATGGCATCAGTGCAATGCTTTGTCAACTGCTCATGAATCCCTTTCACTAAGTACTTGTTTGAATTTTCTGTTGCAAATAGAGTGATTTCACCGAGGTCTGGTCCATTGACTAATTCAAGTCAATGAGCAAGGCTGCAGTGACAGGTTAGCTTCTCTGTCAGAGAACAGGACTGCTTTGACTTCCTTCTGAGCACTGAAAGGATCATTCAGGAATCTGCATTTGTCCTGGGCACATAGCAGAAATCCCTGAAGAAATTATGCTATAAAATGTCAACACTAAATACCACTTTGTGACAATTTCTACAAATTATAACAGAACACTAATGATAAATGCTGTGATGTACTGCCAGATTTTGTTATGAATTCTCCAAGGAAAATAACAAACCAGATCAGATATTCCAGACAACACAAATACCTTCCACAGCACAGCATTTCAGTTCTCCTGTCACTGCAGTTGGCCAAGACACACTTCTTCAGTTTCTGTAAGCGGCTGGTCTGTCTTACTCCAGTATTCCAGTGGCACATGGAAGTAATTCCTGAATAAACTGATGATCTGAAAATGCAGAAGACCGCAATTCACTGCAAAGTTCAATACTAACTTTTCAGGTGAAGTTAGAGACCATATGAAAGGCTTTCATATAGCTGATACATTTTATTTTAGGATACATCCTAAAGTAAAATGGCTATAATACTGAATTATAACACAAAAAAGGCTGTACTCAATCCTACCACTGATAGCTGTAACAATGCTTACAGCCTGCATAAAAAAACCCTAACATAAAGGTACACTCACCCTTTTTATGAAAGGGAAAAGGTCATTTCTTAATGAAAAGAATATAAAGTGTCTTTACTTCAGGTTTATTTGCCGTGTGATGAAGGGGAAAACTGCAGTTGCCATGCCTGGAAGAAGCTATCCATGAAGATCTACAAAAGGAATTTCTTGCCATAAATAGAGTTAACCTTCTTAGTTTGCTCTTCAGCTCACTAGGAAGTTAAACAGTGCTTACTTTTAAAGAAATAAGACAACAAAATAGAATAGTAGAAAGAAAGAAATGTTGTGTAATTTTAAGCCACATTTCCTGGTTTTCAGTCAGACAAAATACAAACCTACTGTGAAAAAAACAAACCAAAAACGTAACCAAATAAACCCACGAACAAACCCCACCCTGTTTCTCATGTGTGTGCACAAGATGGTATATGTACTTCAGTTGCTGTGCAACAAAAGAATCACTAAGATTAAAATAAACCCAAACCTCTTTTCTCTATTCAGAGTTAGTATCTCCAAATTTAAACTGCAGCAGTACCCATTATTTTTTAAGTATTAATTTGTGGAGTAAGTAATGAGTGTGGGTGATCACTGTCATGGAACTCCATTAGTATCACATCTGTAACGTGAAGGACATCTCAAAGGTACCGTGAATATCATACTGTTGATTCTGCTACACATTATTAGCTTAAGATCATTAACCAAATTGCTTCCCACCCGTGCAGGGAAATTAGCCTGGTGAAGGAGTCTGGAGTACAGACTAAAAGATTTGTCACTATTAATTGCAACAACGTTTTTTAGGTTCATTTCTATTTACTTTCACTGGACATTGATTTTTATAGCTGAACTGGAATTGGTGACTTGATAATTACAAATTTTTAGTACTTTACAGCAAAACTATATGTTACTTTGGATCCCTTTATTTTGGTACTGATTTATGCTGTAGTAAGGGTTAATGGTGTTGATACTGCTCTCATGCTGTTAAATACATCTGACTTGCACATTTTAGAGTAAGATGAAACCTTGCGCTTCCTTGCACATTGCAAAGATTTTGGAGAGCATGTGCACCTCTCACAAGAAAGACAAGCCATCCTGATGTATTTTTCCAGTGCCTTTGCTGCATTGATGTATTTTTAACAGTGCCTTTGCTGGAGCAAACTAACACCCCAGAGAGGAAGTATTTCCCTCTTTGAGCTCCCTTTAGGAGGGACTTAGGAGGGACTCCCTCCTAATGGGGGCTATGGAGGATTTTCCTCTTGCCTCCCTACGAAAGCAGCTAGATGGTGGTATACAGATTGCACCACCATTCCTGAAGGCACATCAGTGCTGCTGCTCTTCTTTGTGGTGGCTCTGCATCATCGGCAGTATGCGGGAAGGACACAGACAAGCCTTAATGCAACTTGTAGTAACTCCAACACTGGAGTATCTCTAGCAGCAAGAGGCTGGTTCCTTGCAGGTATCATCTCTGGCTACTCATGCACACAAGGAAGACTTGAAGTATTAGTGAGAAAAGCCCTCTTTAACCCCCGCCCTCCTCTTCATGGGCCTTTTTGAACTACCAGAAACTTAAAGCTTAATTCTAAGCCTTATTTTAACTAATATGAATAATTTTTGCTCCAATTATGGAACCAGATCATTTTCCTGTAAGAATCCTCATTTGACTGCCAGGCCATTTCCCATCTGTGATAATTTGCCTGAAAATTGGCATTTGAAATCCTTTAATTTATTCCTTTGGGTACAGCTTTTAAATCTAGTGTTTTCTTACCTCCCCCTTTCCTCTTTCAATTGCTTTAAATCAAATGCAAAGAAGCAGTTGTTGCTAGTTTATGTTTCCTGGGGCTTAATGGAAGAAGGGGTGCTCACAGGACTGTAAACTGTGTGGGAGACAGTCATGCCCTTTCATCCATATGCCTGAATCTCACTTCATTACCTTAATAACAAAATGCATAATTGGTTTGGCAAACAGGGCTCTTCCAGAGCTCAGAGAAATGGGATCCTAGGAATAGAAGGCAAAAAAAATATCCGGAAAGCTTCACAGTCCTGCCATAGCACCTTGCCCATCACTCAACATATTAATGACCCTTTATTCACCCTTCAAAACACAAATTATTTTACAAAGTGTACATACAGCTTCAGTGGGTTGATTCATAGTATCTCTTCATCTGTAAAAGAAGATGTTGACCAAAATGTGATATGGGATGCCCTTGTTTTTCTGCCTTGTTTCTTATGAGGCAAACACTGTTTGCTGTATTTTCAGCTTTCACTGTGGGTGGATACCATCTGTGGGAAAATGTGCACTGAAGTGGCAAACAGTAGAAGACTGACACTGGTTACAAGTGCTTAGGCGGTTGCTGTGCTGGCAGGCTGTTAGGCAGGAAGTACGGCGTATTTTACAGAGGAACGTTCCTAGATCCTCCCAGCTGTGATATTAATATGCATGCAAAGTCTGACAAAATACTGATTAATGTCCAGTATCAGTCAGTGATAAAACAGCATCTGTTTTAACGTTAATAAATGAGATTGCAAGCAATTTCCATATAGAAATTACTCACGCATTTCATTTGCTGGTGACACATGCTAATTGCAAAGTTAAAAGATAACACAGTACAGTTAATTTGGGTTATGGTGTAGCTACTCAAGCCAGAGTTCAAATGCAAACCTTACTTGCATGCAATCTAGTGAAATCCAGAACTCCCATGAAAGCAGAAAGACTTCATACAAAACATCCTAAGTAAGTTGTCTTTCAGAGTTCCTAAATCCAAAATATGACATTTGGAATTTAGCCTCAAAGCCTCGGTCAGCTGCAGAGTAGGCTCGAGTAAAGCCTACCAGCATTTTCATTTTTTCAGTGAATTCATGTCCAGTTCAGCCAGCAGACCTGCATGCAAACCTTGACAGGACTCATCAGGGGATGCCTGAACCCCACAGGGTGCCCAAACCATGCTCCCCTGCCACTCTCCTACCAGACCCTGTGCAGCAGTTGGCTCCGGATTGTTTCTAATGGACCATTGCACAAAACCCAGTAACCCATTATACAGCCTGGAGCTAAGGGCTTAGGACACTCTGGTGCTAGCTTCAGAGCCCTTGATGCAATGTGGAATCCCTGTCTTCAAAAGGGAACCCATTGCTAAAATACCCACTGGTAGAATACTAGTAACGTAAGAGAGAAAGCACTTAACTGGGAGGCTTCAAAATGTTTCTTCAAAGAGGCAACAGAAGAGTGCAACCCTAGGTACTAAGTTACCAGAGTGAGGGAGAAGCAAGAGGATCACTCTCAAGCCTTTTTTTCCTTCCTCTATTTCATCCACCAGCGCCCTGTACCTGTATACTCTGGGTTTTGTGTGAAGGAAAAAAAAAAAAAATGACCCAACTTTCCATCCATTGCTAATTTTAGTTATAGCAAAGAAATAGGGAAGAGACATACAGCAACTGATTTTCTGCAAACCCAGCTCAGGCCTTCATAACAAAAAGGGTTGGGATGAGGAGACAGACGGAAGAGGATCTTAGCCAAATCTATTGCAGTGCTGGGCTTTTTCCCACTGTGACTGCATTTGTTCAAAGTCTGATTTCAACTTTAATCCTAACGTTAAAGCAGTTCATTTACCCAGAGCAACACAGGTTTACCCTCAAGAATGCAAGAGTAAAATCTAGCTTCAGTACAGAGAGGAAGAGCTGTCTAAATGAGAGGCAGAAGTTTATGCATTTAGTACATTAAAATGTGTCCTGTTAAGAATTAACAGTAACCATAAAAATAATTCATTTAAGAGATTATAAGAAGAGGTCCAGTTTATCAAAAAAGTCTGTAAAAATTAATTGAAGATTGAGATCTAATAGTTGTAGCTTTTAAAGATTAGAGTTATTTTTTACATTACAAATATGTTTTCTGCAGGTGAGGTATTGAAGGATTTCTTTTCACTCTTATGTATTCCAGTGGGAATATATGTATAGTAAATTTAGAATCCATCTTATTCTAGAAATGTAATTTTATTGTTATTCTCATTGATTGATCACCGTGTTGTGTTACCGGGAAGCTAGATTGATTGAATTAAAACATTAATCTATGGTACAAATGGAAAGCAGCAGCAGTATTGTACATTACCAGTGCATATACCATATGGATAATGGTAAAATAAGAAAAATTAGAGAATTGTGTAGGTGACAGAATTACACAGTAAAAATAATGACCAGGACAAAATACTGACAGGTTGTAGATGCAGTCAATTGAAAGTGAGCTTAAATATTACCTCTTCAAAATGAAAATAATCAACTCTGTATTAGAGCTGACAGCCAGAATCTGCATGAGATTTCTTGCTCTGTACTAGGGTCCTGTTTAGCTCAGGCTTTAACACAGAGCAGTTCCAAGACTTCATTAAATGGTAATATTTGGATTTATTTTTCTGCCACTACAAAATAGTTTGTTGATAGGAGCTGTGGAGATCGGTACAGTTGGGTTAATTTTGTCTCAGACATCTCTCTTTGAATTTATGATAAGAGGGTTGTATGAGTCCTTGTCAGCCCAAAATGCCTGTGCCCAAAGTAAAAACATAATAGGTACAGTTTAACATAGAGAATAAAACAAACGGAGAATGAATCACTGGCTTATTTTAATACAGATGTGCCTTTTACAGAACATAACATCAAAAACATTGAGGTTAGAACTGCTAAAATGAACTTCATCCTAAATATGTAATTGGTCTTCAGCATATCCCGTGTGTCACCACAGGAGTACACATTTCCTGCTGGTTAATGCCAGTGGGCTCACAGTGTCAGAAGGATACTATGGCAGAACAGTTTTAATTTTTAGCTTAGATACATGAAAGTTGCTGTTGTAAAATCAGAAAGAACTCATTTGTGCATCAGATGTATGATTATAAAACCAGTAACAGCAGACTCTGTCACTGACCTAGCATGCATATGCACTCAGCAACGTGCCCTCAGAACCTCGTGTACCATGCTGGGAATGCTCTGAGCTGATGTGACACAGATAACCACTTCCCTCTATCTCTCTCTTCCCCTTCTTCCCCAGCTCAGTAAACACCTCTGCAAGGCTTTTTACAAATCACAATCTAGATATAAATCTCTTTTAAGCACTTCGTTTCCAATTTCAGAGTAACACAGCCCTGCGGCATTCTCCCTTGGTTTTGAGCTACTGATGTCCTTTCTTTAACTGGGAGGAGGCGATTAAAGGAGAGCAATAGAAAGAACAAAGAAAACACCTCTGCCGTATTCTGATGTATTAAATATGCAAAACCAATGCAGCCACCTAGAAATTTGGTTTAACTGGGAGAAAAGTGGATTTAAGCCCATCAGTTTATTAAAGATAGCATCTTTTCAATCAGTGAAAAAGAACATCTCGGTCTTCCATCTATTTTCTTTTTTCCACAGGGATCCTAATCATCTTTCAGTACCTTATCATTATTATGAACCTCTGGGACCTGACGAATGCACAATGTACATGTCACACGAGCGGGGACGGAAGGGCAGCCATCACCGTTTCATCACAGAGAAACGAGTGTTTGAGAACTGGGCACGGACATTCAATATTCACTTTTTCCAACCAGACTGGAAGCCAGAACCACTCACTGTAAACCACCCTGAGATTAAACCGGTGGTCTGAGAGGCGAATGCACAAGACCACAACCACAGTCACCTTCTCTATCAGCCTTTGGGGTGTTGGACCTTCTAGAACAGCAAGGCAACCTCTTCGAGAAGGGTGCCAGGATCTGCAGTTGATCACTGCAACAACAGTCAGGAAGTTATGGTGAAGGAGCAGAGCATACCAAGAGTACTTTCTGTCGAGCTGTGTGTTAATCCCGTACATAGCCTTTTTTGGCCATCTGACTTCCCGTATGTGTATGTGATTTGTGATAAACAACTTGAGCATCATTACAGATGGTTACATCATTATGGTTTTTTAAAGTACAATGCCACTGAATTTTCATAGTGAAAACTTACACTATTTATTTAAAGGAGATTTTTATGCAACCTAGGCCAGTATTTTTCTAATTCACTGTTAGGTGGCTGTTTAGCTTTCAAATCCAAAATTAATATTGCTGATGGTTTGAAAGGCCTAGCTTTTTATTTATAAAAACTGTTCGAAGAATAGAATTCTATATAGCATGTAATTAATATCTGATCTGCAAATGTTGCATTTCTTTTCAAAAACTGGGGCTCTCTTGAGCCTAAAGCCTTTAACAGCAAGAATGGTCCCATATGCAGGTCTAGCTAACTCTACATACTGACGTCCTATGTTAAAACGGTAGTGAAAATTCTGTTTTATATTAATATGCATTTGCTGCTGTGCTGTCAAGCTGCTGTTCTTTAATTAGGGGTGGGAGGAAGGAGGGCAAAATTTATCCAAAAAGGTCACTGGTTATGGCAGCATGCTTTTCAGTGAAAGCTAAGGCTGGAGGGATTGTGTTCTGTTTTGCCTCTTGTATTCCTGCAAGAGGCTGCCAGCAACCCTCCTGAGGCCACAGACTAGGAACCAGGCTACAGCTGCTCGACACGATGTTACCAAGTTTCTGGAATGAAGAAGGTGAACTA
>JBCJKH010057484.1:2894-13584 GCA_039877255.1 Loriculus beryllinus | reverse complement strand
TAGATAGTGTTCTTTTTTGTCAAGTATCTATTTTTTGAATAGAAGCTTTATTCTGTGCAGTACTGCACTGCACACTGCCTTGAGATAAGAGGACTGACGCTATAACATTTTCAAGCATTTATTTTGAAATGTTTACTTTATAATGCTACACAGCACTAAATCTCTCACTTTACATTAGATTGTTGAGATGCATGCTGACAGCTGATTTTAAATTGCTGCTGGAAAGGCAGATTTCTCTTCTCCCCACAGCCCTGTCTGTGTGTTTCCTTTCCACCTCCATACTGGATCATCCTTTTGAGCAGTCAGTTAGGTTCAGTTAGCAACTTATTTATTTTTCTGGAATTCCAGGTGGAACCTGGTCTGAGCACAGTTCATGTCACATAAGTAGATAGGTAGATGTGTGCAAACCAGATCTAGTTTTCTTTATTCATATTCCCAGGGAAGTTATTAGCTCAGGCTATGTAGTTACCCCATTTTGAAGCTAGAGTTGTATTTCAGGGCAAATATATATCTGTTTGTACATACCTTGAATGGTTCACTCCCAAGCAAGTTTTAAAGTTGTTTTACAGTAACAAAGATTAACTCTAAGGGGTTTGCCAAACTAAACACAAAATCAAACAGCAGCAGACCTTTCTGAGAGCCAGTCGCTGAGCACCTGTTGCTGTGGGTCCCAGCACTGAAAGTCTGGGTGGGAAAGCATAAATGGATCACAATATGCATCATAAAGTAAAGTATTTCAGTTACAGGTGACAAAAAGACTTGTTGCAGTTGTTCTGTGCCTCAGTATTTCAATTTTCTTACAGTTTAGTTTTCTCTTTACTGAAAAGACAGCTAAAAGAAGATAAAAGCTATAGAGTGAAAAAATATTGGGATGCATAAACAAAGCTATTCTGAGTTGTTCTGAGCAGCTTTATTGAATTTGGCTTGATGCATTGAACATTCTTTTGTCTACATTGCAAGTTTATTATTTAAAAAAGTCATCAAATGCTACATTCAACAATGCACTTTTTTGTCTGTGAAGCAACAAAAATCTCTGAGAAAAAAAAATAGCATAGAGAGAAATCATGTCCTTCCTTGAGCAAAAAAGATGGCCAAGAGAAAAGTGCTTTAAGTGGCCCAACCACAGATTCTGAGGATCTGTTCATTGAGCACAGCTTTACCCATACAAATACCTGCTTGATCTTCCATCAAGCTCTTTTCTGTCTTATTTCCAATTTCTATAAACTGCATTTTGCATACTTTAAAGGTGGTGACAAAGAAAATCATATTTTAGAATCTCTAGGAGGCAGGATTAATGAGCAGCTTAACCTCAGTTCCTTTGAATGGGCATTTATCGATCCTCACAATAACATAAAGAAGTGAATGATGAAGAATTCACTTATTCACTTTGTCTAGCTCACTTCTGTGGTGTGGTGGACTAAAAAGGGTTGAGGCTAATGGTTGTGAGACTGTGAAAGTAATATATGAGACCTAAGAAACTTGTGTCGTTTAACATGCCAGGCATTCTTAGTGTCCTCTTACGTTCTTACTTTTGCAGTTAGCAAATTTAGGTGCACATACACTATTTTAAAATGCAGAATTTGAATAAATTGCCACAACAGAATTATGTGCTCACTTCACAAAGACAAAAGCTTTTTTTTTTTATTTTTCAGTGACGACTCAGCTTGACTGTGTTGGACATTTAAAATTCAATTTGTGTTCTTTCTGCCAAATCTACTACATAAGCATCAGCAATAATGATTTGGAAGCCACAGATCTGTACAGGCTTAGCTGTTATTCCTAATGTGACCATAACTATAGCATTGAGGTGGAGTACTGATAGCCTTGTTAAAGATTCATGCAGTGCTTAGGACACAGCTCTGTTCTACAGCTACATCAGTGCTGCTGGGCTGACAAATATAGCAGTTTTTCTCACTGCAGTGTGACTCAAAAGCACATCTCGCAGTAACAAGAGTATACTTTTGTAAACTAAGTTTCTGAGGGCTGCAGGATGTAACAATAATTTGTGAGTAAAAAAAAACAAACAAAAACCAAAACTGTAAATAAAAAATTAACATTTAAATAAACCATCTGCAAGTCTCATTCTTGTTTAGCTTGCCTTACTGTGGAATTAGTAGCAATTACAATATCTAAGATTAAACTGCTTTGAAAACAGGGATGCAAACTTCAATTTATGTTGTTATGTCTTGGTGTAAATTGTGGCAATTCCAGAATTTTACAATCATTATTCACTACATGATCTTATTTGTCCTAATCTTATACAAGTAAACATCAAGATTGGAAAGACTCTCTATTTACACAGGTATGAGAACAGCAGTGGGCCCTTCTGTGCAAATTTGCAGGTGCAAATTCTGTGCTATATCATGACCCACAGTGCCCTGTTGGCTATGGTGTGACTACATCTTGTGTGAGACATCACAGCTAACATTTCCAAAAGCAACCCCTGTGCCCATCAGAGATGCCTGACCCATATTCTATTTCAGCCAAGCACCCAAAGTCACAAGGCACCTTCACAAATGTGCCAAATGTTATGCCTCTTTCCTGACATTTCACTTGTGAACTCCCTAAACATTTTTTCCCCCTGGCCAGCTTAAAGTCACATCTTGACCTGATGTTTTGGTGGAAGAGCTTGCACTGCAGTGTGGGTAATCTGCTATGGGAGCTTTGGAAACTAAAGAAATACATCCTGCCAAATAGATTTTTGTTTCCATGCTGCTGTTTGTTTCTCTCCTACCTCTTGAGCATGGAAAGAACTGAGCAGTACAAACTATATTTAGTTCAAACTACATGTCCTATATGTCCAGAACTGGTTTAAATCCAGAGAGGAAGATGCTGCTGCATTCACAGAGTTGTGCTCTGCTCTGAGATGCTGCAAGCTCTCGTTGTTCATAATGCATGAGAAATACAAAGGAAATACACACAGACCTTTAATGTGAGTTATGCTAAGATATACACTTGAGGACAGAAGGCTGGGCTTTGGTGAGAGAAGCCATAATAATAAAGACATCAAACAGCACACTGAACTTCAGCATCTCTCAGCTGCAACCCGTGGAAGGCAGGGCCTCATGCTGTAGCACTGCTCTCCTATGCCGCGCTGCTGCTGGCAGATGTATTTCCCATCACATGGGCTCACATTACTTTCAGCTGTGTGCGGGCTCTACTCTGAATCACCACAGCCACCACCACATATGACGGATCTTCACACTTACTACTGATCCTTAAGTGATGTCCCTGCCGACTGCTGCTTTCCCAATGGCTGGATGTAGTCACACGCAGTGCCATAAATTGTGTGCCCTGTGTGCTGGCAGGCAACATCAGTACTGCCAGCAGCTCACCAAACACACTCAGCTGACCAAAGATGTGCCATAGGAAACGGCATCATGGGCCACAGAGCCGGGTCGGGCACATACCATGACTCTGCATTCAGCGCAGCAGCAGCACATGGGTCTTAACTTGTTCTAACTCCATTTTTTTCCCTATTTTATTCTTGAAGAAATAAGACTGTTAAATTAGCTTTATTTTGGGGCTGGTCAGGATGGTTTATGTCACACAGTGCAGTCTCCTTTTGATTGGCAAAACTGTTGCCTTACAACAGTTAATCTGGCAACAAATTACTAACTTAAAGCATTTGTCCCAATTAGAAGAAAATCTACACTTTTTTTATAGAAACAAAAATGTCTTATAACTTTACTTGCTAATTATAGCTTTATTAAAGTGCCAAATTCTTTCAAAAATCATTATGAACCAGCTAAAAGGAGACGTGAAAAACAGTTTTATCATAATTATATAATTGGAAAGTTTTATAATAGAGAAGTATTTCAGAATTTCCATTTGTCTAAAGTGCCTTGTAGATTTCTCCACAGTGTTTTAACTGCACAATCAAAACTGAGCACCTGTTTGAAATTAGCATACATCCAAACAAGAAAAAAGACATGCATTTTTGACAGTGAGAATAATTAACCGCTGGAACAGACTATCAAAGAATATAATGCGTTCTCATTCACCCTCTTTAAATCAAGAGTAGGTCTGTTTTTAAAAGACATCATCTCTCATTCTGGGATCATTTATTTGAAGTTCCACAACCTGTGCTATGCAGGAGATCATAATAATTAAGGTCATTTTTTGCCCAATATGTCAAAGAATGTTTTGGCTCCTGGGACACTCAAATACCACATGCCTGAGTGCTTGCTCTTGTCAGCTGCCACCAACCTGAAATCCCTCTCTCCTGCAGATGAAACAGCTAGCAAATTTTAGAGGTATTTGTCCCCATTTGGTCTGCATTTCTCACATTGCCCCTAGAACACCAGTTCACCTGGCTTTGAAATCTCTTTACTTCTTAGAATAAAAATAAAACAGTAGTTCCTCTGAAAATGTTTTACAAAAGAAAAAGCTATCCAACATCTTTTATTAAGATATAAGAGCCAAATTAAGAGAGATATTAGCCATCTTTCATTGATCACTACCCTAAGACCTTTAAAAATACATCTATTACATCTTAGACTTAAATATTTGGACCTTGTTGTGCCAGGAGTTGTTCAAACACTGAGTTAAATGCTGTTCTAGGCATGAATAGCTTACATACCTGCTGCAAAGCAGTGAGCCAGATTCCACTCCAACGCAGAATTTTCCCAATTTCTACTCTTAAATATTTCCCATGCCACTGCTCTGGCTGGGGATGTGGACTAGACCTTCCTCTGACTTAAATAGCCAGAGGATCCAGGAGCCTAGAGGATGTCACTACCCGCACTAAAGGACAGAGCCAGCCACTTCAGGATCTGTCACCCAAATCCAGTCTACCTTAGTCCTATCCTCCAGCTACTGCAAGCAGGCAGCTATTGCTGGCCTAAGAAATACTTTTAAATCAGGTAGGGATTTCTGTTGGGAAATACACCCAAGTACAATGAGATTCCTCTATGATGGTTTCTTTCTTCTTTTTCTCTATCCTTCTTGTTTTCTCCTCATTTCATAGCTAAGTGGAGGTATCTGTCACTCCAAGGCAGCAAGCAGGATCCTCAGAGCCTGTCCTTGCATCTGTAATTTTATGCAGTGTTTTTAATTTGCACTCATGTTCAAGGGGTGAACATGTAGCTGCTGTCTTAAGTATCTACTCAGCCCAAGATACACAGTCTTCATAATACAAAGCACAAATAATAATAGCAAGGATATGCTGTTCATATGGTGTAAGGAAATTGATTATCAATTATCAATTAATAATTGATTATATTGATTATATTAATTAATTAGCATATGAAAAAGACTGTAGCCAAAATTACCCAAAAATACACAATGCATCACTGTCAGGCAACACAGACCTGCTCCACAGGCTGTGCCTTAGAAAGGTAGCTTTTAAATATGCATTCTTTTGTCAGCGTTGTCTAATGCTCAGACTTTCACTGGAAATATTTTCAACTAATACTTTGAGAGAATTATTTCTAAGTATCACTGAAATTTTCATTCATTTCTTGAAACTGATGTCTTTACAAACTGAAACATTACATAATGAAACTTATGATTTCTACATTTTTTGAATATGAAGTCAGTAAGATTTTATCAGCAAATGCATGTGAAGAATTTATCTAAAATTCATGTATTTCAGATTAGGATTTGTGGAAGAATTTGCTTGGCATATGAGTAAATTATCTGCCGTATCTTTACATAAATATGCCTTTGTGCTAAGCAGAATTAAGAAAAGCCAAATGCAGTCCCCATAATGTCAAATTGAATGAGAGTGCTTACGAAATATGAACATTTAAAAGGACCTAAATATTAAAGAACTGGGCACCTAAAAAAGAAGTTCTCTTATTATAGGTATGATGCCAGACAGGAGGCAAAATATTGTCAAGATAGAAACAAGGTAGGTATTGAAGAGTAACAGCAAGTTTTTATTGTCAATTTAATTAAGAGTATAATGAAATTTTATTCCAAAATACTGTATCTTCTCATGCACTGAAGCTGGATATTAGCCTATATTCAATAAAGGACTCATGTGCTTAAACTTTGAATTAGGTGAAGCTGAGTTATGTAAATCTAGTGACTCATGAAGGCTTTTCAAGGCAGGGCCCACAGCGTTCCCTCAATTATGGTCTCCTGGTCATCCCCACCTGAAGACCTGACATATACCTGATATCCTCTCCTCTCAGTGACCCCAGAAGAAGAAACACAGATGTGCACAAGTGTGTAGGGGAAGCTCAGTCTTCTCCTGGAGTTTGGAATGGGAAGACTTCTGGGGGTAAGAATCTCCAGACTATTGGCACCTCTTCCCCACTGTGTACACATGGCCATGGCATCTACCCAAGTCTGGATTAATTTTGACTCACCAGGTGAATTTCTGTTCAAACTAGAGATGAGTCCATAGCCTGTGGGCTTCTGAGATGTCACTCTGAAATAGCTCATTTTGCACTGCATTGGATAGTGAGCACAGAAGCCTTACTCAGGACTGTGGGTTGCACTCCCAGCTGGTGGACACCTGGCTGTGAAGAAAGCTTGCCCACAACAGTATGACTGGCTTAGATATCCCACAGAACAAAGAAACATGAAGATTGTGATGCCTAGTGCATAGCAAAAAAAAAAATAAAAATGGTAGCTTTGCAGCCACAGAATAGAACACGGTTTAGCACTGGTTTATTAAAAGTATAATTAATGAAGTTACACTTGCCATAAATCTACTTTATAATCAATGTCTATTGAGTGCATAAGTTCTTGACTTCTGCGGAGTTAAAAGGAGAGTACATGGCAAGTCATGCTGTTGTCTTATGAAGTATCAGACAACACACTTTTGAAAAATCACATTGCTTCTCACTTGATATGTCTATGCCAAAAGATGATGTACAGCTACAGGTGTAAGTCTGTCCAGATCAGTTAGCCTAAAAGGTCACAGTGCACCTGCTAGTGTTGAGTTTCTTGCGCTGTATATCTTCCAATATTTGATAATTTTAAGATAATAGCTGCTTATTTAAATATTTTATACCAAATTATATATCATGTAATGAAAAAAAAAACCAGTGCATTACTGTACATGCTGTTTACCATGCACATTAGCATAAGATTGAAGGCGAGCATCCATGATCCAGGACATAGGTGACTTCAGTCACTGATAATGGCCACATAATGGAGTATACGTGAAATGTGGAAGCGGCGTCCCGGCAAAGTGGGCTGCTAGCACATCCCAGACACACCATCCCAACACTGTGTTTGCAGCATCCTGCTCACATCACCTCCAAGGCAAACAGAGGCATTGCTCTTTACCACAGGAACAAAGTCTTCATTAACTGACTTTCTATTACTGATGATTTTGTTTTTATTAATATATGAGGAGGAGACATTAAGAGGCTTCTCTGAGTTCGTGCCCTTTCCTGGAGTGCAGTAGGTCTTAGAGAGCAGTGTTGATTACAAGCTCAACCTGAATGTAGAAGATAATTCTCCTATTTCTGAATCTTTCATCTGTTATGGAGCAATGCAGACCTATGCCTACTTGCTTTTTTTCTCTCTTTTCCAGCTCTCCCTCTCTTCCTTTCTTCCCTCTGTTTTGTAAGTTTTATTAATAATTCTATCACAATTCTACAAAAATACTGCATCATATAAAAGGATTAAACACTAAAATTACATCACAAAATTGTGTAAAGTAGTTCTAGTTAGTACTTAGAAGGTCCTTTTATTAGGCAAATACTTTGCAATGGATAAACCAGGAGTTTATCAGACAGTATTTCTTTTTCACACATTGCCTGTTATAAAAGACTGACTTCTGTTGCCCACAAGATGAAATTACGATGGGTTCCAGGCAAGTGCTCCTTTGACTGCTGACTCATTTTCCATATGTTTTCTTAATTTTGAGGATGGTCAAGGCATTACTTAGTGTGTCTAACTGCCTGAAGCCTTCAACAGCCTAGATCATTCAGCAAGGCAAGAAATCTACACAAGATGCCTCCTACCCATATCATCTCTCAGTCATGGATCTTGGGTTATCCATAACACAGAGGAACAGACAGCCATGTAGCTTGTATGAAAAAATAAGGAGTTTCCCAGGAGGTTGCCCAAACGAGCCACTGTTGTATTTAAAGAGTTCAGGCTCCTCCTAATTGTCCCTAATTGCCCCTCATTGCCCTTGGAGTGGAAAGTGTTCTTCCCTAGTAAAAGAGCCTCTATTAGAGAGCTGGGTCTTTCACTATCTATCCCTTGGCAGTTCTCCTCCCCTCTTCAGAGACACTGGGGAGGTAGAGCAGTATGGAGCAGTCTTCTGTCTTTCCCTGGAGGAGGCAGTGCCAAGAGCACAAGCACTTGACACACTCAGCCCCAGAAAGATCGTGTGGTGGAGAGAAGAAATTCCCACATAAATACAGCCAGTATAGTGTGGCTCATATGAGTCTGTATGTCCTGTGATCTCCATGCCATTACACATACACAAGGCACACTTATGCCCTGTAGACCATGGGAATCTGAGTGTTCTCCTGCAGCCAGGTGCACCAAAAAGAAATTAAAGAAGCTCCTACGTGTCTCTGAACTATAGTAGACAAAATAGAGATTGTGGTAGATTAACTATTTACGAACAGTTTTATATTCTACGCTAATAACCACAGGCTGACAAATACTCTTGTTTTATCCTGATGCACATAGCATCATGTCGTTGGGGACTTACTTACCTATGTAAATGGCCACAAGGCAGGTGGAGGGCTATAGCATCCTGAGATGAATCCTGTGTTTCTGGTCCTCAGAGCTATGCTCTAATCTTGAATCACCGAATATTTAAGTCAAGGGCAAGATAATATCCTCTATAATTCCATTAATGGGTAATTGATAAGTAACAAAAAGAAGTTAGCATATACTTTAATTTTTACTACTTTATATATCTAATACCATATTTGTGTTAACTGTCCAGCCTACTCAGAACTTATTAAACTTTCACGTCTCTAGAGAAGGCTGTTCAGAAACTTTGCAATTAGCCTTTTTGTTTATTATTTCTTCTCCATTCACCCATGAAATCTAGTTCTCACCTTTCCACCCATTTGTCCTAGTGCCACCCACACATATATGCATACACATATATGTACCACTAAGTCACACATAACTCAGTCGGTAAATGACTCAGCTCACCTAGCTCATGCCTGCTCAGAATGCAGAAATTACCAGTTTCCTTCAATGTACACATCCTGTTTCAAATTCAGTTCTCGCTCAGGCATATGTAGTTTTGGTCAAAAAATCTTCCCTGGTACTCAAAGAAGACTTGAGCTCTGGTTTATTACCTCAACTCTGAGTGCTGAGAAACATCAAGACATCTTAAAACAGCAAGGCACCATGAATCCTATCATTATCCATATACCTCTATGATCTCCTTTGCAGACAGTGCTCTCATAAGACTTACAAAATTCAGCTGAGATTCAGAAAATGACATGGTTTTCTGAAGTGGGACTGTGCTGGGATTTAAGCACCTTTGCAGGTCTAAAAGAAATCCACAAATTCCAGTTGTCTTTAGATATTTACAGATTTTACTAGTCCAGTTCCTTGTTCAATGTAACTGAGCAGAGCAAAGTTGACTGCGCGGGAAAAGGAGGGACCTGACCTTAAAGTACAGCTACAAGACCAAGCTCTTCAAAAACCATAGTGGCTCAGCCACTGGAGATGTTACCTCTTTCCCTGTGATTTCTTCATGGCTAGAACAATTGTCCAGTCCCAGTTCTTGAGGCACTGGTGTAGGCCTGAAAGAGTGACTTTAAGGAAGAAGTCAACTTCACTTAGGAGACGTGAAGGTCTTGGTGTCAGTTTTATATTTTATCTAACTAGAATTTCACATAAAATGCACAAGTTTTCCTTGGAACAGCAATTATATGCAAGTACATCCTCTCAGATGAATGTCCCAGTCTATGCTTTAAGGGCTTAAACTTTTCTTCTGTCCCAGAACTCCGGGATTGTTTTCTTCCAAGTCCTGTTTCTGAAAGCAGCAACTTAGGTACTTCACTGCACAGGAGGGCTGCAGGATATGAAACCTGATAGGAATAAAAATATGTCCCTGCTACCCAGCATTAAGTACCTAATCCCTCTGACAAGGGCAAGGGTATAAGACTCAACTCTGCCATCAGAGTTTCCTATCAGATAACTTTGGCAGCTTCCTATTTAACACATTGTCTATTTTGATTCTCATTCATAGGTTCAATGAATAGAGACCTTAGGCTTTTTATTCTGAGGTGTAAATACCACTAAGCACCTAAAAGTTAGTATCGTGGCTCTGAACATTACCTCTTACACTATCATTAACTAATAACATTAACTTTCCTTTAGGGATCTAGTTCATACTCTGTCCCCTTTGTTTTTCATTTCCAATATTAAATAGGCCTTTAAAGGCTGTAGCTTGTTTCTGTAGCTTCTTTACTGTTGAACCAAAAGTCACTAACAGATACAAAAGCAGCAATCAGTTAGGAAGAACAAACATTTGGGCAATAGTGATGTAGCTTGCTTTCACTATCCCCTATAAAGGTATCTGGATACAGAATTTCCTCTGACTCCTCTCCCTGCTGCCCTGAATATAGTTTTAAGTAAATTCAACAGATTTAGATGCCTCAATATGAAAATTAATTTATTTGTTATGCGTACAGTTCAGATAACAGCCATGGAAAAAGCCTCCTATGTTACAGGATATCTGTAGCAATGCAAGAAATCTTTTTTCTGTTATATTATTTTAATCTATGGTTTCTATCAGAGT